>OZ035997.1:46729135-46904135 GCA_964035015.1 Corallium rubrum
TGCAACAAACGTCTTGACCGCAAGCTTGATGAGCCTTGGCCATGGCTTTGATAGAATAACAAGGTTGTTACAACTTGTTAGAAAATTTGCTGCAAGTCTGCAACACATCTTGCAACAACGCTGTAAAGTTTCTGGTAAAGTGTAGCCATTTAACACTTATTTATACTGGCGCCGAGGGAAACAGTGTGTTTTGTGGCCCCGAGACGGCCGTTGTTTCCCGAGGCGAATCCGTTGGCAACAACGAGCAGTCGAGGGGCCGCAAAACACACTGTTTTCCCGAGGTACTAGTAAATAAGTGTTTTGTTGTATGTCAAGTGTTAAATGACAACAAGAATGTTGAGCAAAACCTTCAGACATTGTTTGGAATGAAGGAAAACTGGAGAAAACGAAGACAAACTGAACCTGTCCATCTACTTTCGGTATTCATATTTTTCCCTAGGGAAAAATAAATGTAATGTTACCCGCTACCATGAGTTACACGGGAAACATCACGATTTTCGGACCACCACGCGAGGACCGTTCGCCCAATCAGAAAGCTAGAAAAATGGACTTTGACACATGATATATAACAACAGTAATTATTTAGAGGGAAAAAATATTTGTGGAAAAAATGTGGCCAAGTCCTACGGCCCTAGCCTCGCAGGTGAATAGTGCTTTTTACGCAATACGATTGGCTCTTGAATCTCGCGATATCATGCACTATTCGCCTCCGGGCAAAACAAAACGGCAGCCAGTTTTTTCTCTGTGTACTGATCATAGTAGAATACAGAAAAAAGTCAACAAAATTTAGTATAACAAAGCAACTAGGTATATTTCTAGCCATTAAAAGTCTCCAAAAATTACAAAAACTATTTTCTTAAGTTGCTAGTGGCTCTGACTTGCATGAACATACCGGCTGGAAAATGGAATCGGTGAAGCTTGTTTGTATTACATCCGCTAGGAGGTCATGTTTTCACCCCTGTTTGTCGGCTTGTTCGTTTGTCTGTCTGTCGCCAGAGATATCTCACAAAATACTGCACAGATTTTCATGAAAGTTTGGAAAGATTGGTCATAGACCAAGGACCAACCCTTTTAATTTCGTTGAATTTGGTTGAAATTTGGATGAGAAATTAATAAAAATCTGACTATAGGTGGTGTGCAACCAATCCCCTGAGATTTAAAAGACAAAGATATTTTCGTAATATGTGTTGGATGAAATTATAATTTCAGATGATCAAAAACTTTTTTCAAATTCATCCAACATTGCGGCAATGACGTAAGGTGCACACCACCAATAAGATTCTCCGTGTATAAGAAATCTTGATTGCGCTCATTCTCTTATTTTATGCAAACATTTTTGCATAATTTTGGTACGAGTGCAATCAAGCACTTTATTCATTCATAAAACGAGATGGCTCGTTTGCTTTCTAAACTTTTTTTCCTTCTGTGTCACGCTCTTAGCCTACTCCGCAGGCCTCTCTAATCAGAAAGCGCAGGCTCAAGTCAAGTGCGCATTTAACTTATTCCGCCGTCTCGATCAAGACAAACATAATAAGACTTTGCGAAACTGATGCGTGCATACCAAATGCTTTCTTTCTTTGCTTTCCTGATGTCTGATCAAGTCTTTCTCCTCTCGGATGTGTTTTGTGTTTTCACAGACATAGTTATTGATCAGTAATGTCGCTGGCAAGTATCTTGATATTATATAGGCTTACGATCTCACACGCCGTATACATGAAGCTGTGTTGATATTTAATACCCGAAGAGACTTGACATGTGAACGCTGTACATGTGTGGAAATAATGCTTTCTTTCTTAGCTTTCCTACTGTCTGATGATCATGTTTTGCGTGTTCACAGACATAGTTTGATATTGGTCAGTAATGTCGTTAGCTGTGTTGATATTTAATACCCGAAGAGACTCGACATATGAACGCTGTGTACATGTGTGGAAATACGTTACAGGCAATCGTGTTTTGTGTATTGCAAATTGCGTTTTCTATCGGAGATTGGATTGTGTTTTGACTTTTGTCTGTGACCTGAATGTGTTTAGACGGCGGCTTTAGAACTTAGCACTGCATGTGACAACCTGCGCGTGATTTTGCAGTAGCCCGAGTGAACGCCTGACCAGTCGTCTTGTTCATTCATAAAACGAGATGGCTCGTTTGCTTTCTAAACATCTCTAACAATAAAAATAACTCACTAGCGGAAGTATTATATACAGTCTTTGAGTGCCCTCTTGTTTCATTTATGGATTAGATACTTGCAGTATATAAAGCTAAAACAATTCGCGGCTCGGTAAATACCATCACTATTCATCTCCACTTCGGTAAATAATTATTAATTGTTTAATATAGCTGGGGTTTTGCTAGTTGTAACTAAGACTACTATTGGTTCATTTGTGGTCACGTGGGATTAGACAAATCAAATGTTTCCCGCATGGGCAATATTGCAACAATTGTTGCCGCTCGGGCAAAGCGGGCAACAAGTGCTTAGTGAAAGTCTAGCTAAACAGCCTAAACCAAGCAAAAATCCAACGAAAACCCAGCTATAAAACAAAGCACTTAATTCGTCTCGGGAAAACAAAACTAAACAGTAAATGTTTCCCTCGTGACCGGACATTAAGTGTATAATATACCAAACACTTCTACTTCTGATACATGTCTGATTAGCAGCCCGTATAGCAAGGAGTCTGGTTGCCTTAGCAACTTGTCTAGCCACAAGAAAATAATAGAGATAATTATACATTCAAACTTCATTCTCGTTTCTAAGTTGGAAGGTCTTTTCTCACCTCAAAGATGCAACTGTTACAGCAGCAAATTTTGCCTTCCATCTATCGTACAATTTGCGATAGATCTATATACTTATACAGTAGAATGCCAAAATTACTATAATATATAGTGAATGCTGGCGACAGTTTCAAAACCGATTGCGTGTGATAAATTATTCAAGAGCTCGTTACCAGACACTTCAAATTATTTAAATATTTACTACAAACAAAGACAAGGTCACAAGGCCACTAATCCGTTGCCTTGTTTGTTTGTTTTTTGTATTTGTTTGTTTTTTAAGGTTTCCAAGCTACATGTATAGTTCTTTTAACTCCGCTTCACAGTTCTGAAAATTCGGCCAGATAGTCTGTTGCATACTGTAGATAATTATAATGTGCTTCTCCAAACTCTTGTATATATATTAAATCTTGTATATATATTGTATGTACTAGGCGGTAATTTTGGTGAAGGAATTTCGAGTGTAGAACATATATATTATAAGACCAAAGCGGGACCAGTTGCGAAAAATGCAACATCAAGGCCTTCCGACTCTGCGATGCCAGTACAGTGCTCCGACCACTGAGTGTTAGAGGAGCTACGGAAGCCGTTGCCAAGAGCTTGGCCACGAGTTCTGTATATATACATGAAATATGGTAATACCGGGAGTAGAATTGCAGATATTGTAGTTTGTTACTCCAACTAGACAGTTCTTTAAAACGCCGAACTTTGCTATACAGTAACTTTCAAACTCCTTTAAACAGTTCTTCAAAATTCTGGTAGACAGTTCTTTCAAACTCTGCCACAGCGTTCTCCAAAACTCTGCTATAGGCATGCAGTTCTTTCACACTCTACTAGAAATCAGTATGGCAATTGTATTGTACTGCTACTGTGAGTGCAGTATATACAGTTCTCACTCTGCTACACAGTTCTTTCAAAATCTGCATGATAGAGAATCTGCTAGCTTACTGTATAGATACATGTAGTTTTTCAAAATCCCACTAGACAGATCTTTCAAGCTCTGTTTAATAAGCAGTTCTCGCAAACCCTGCATTTCTGTCAAGTCTTTAGTGAACAACTTTAAGCAAACATGGGTGTTTATATCACTTATTTCATATCACAATTCAAATTTCGAATGCAATTTTTAAACTGTTGAGTATTGTTTATTTTACTAATTTCCATTCACTATTAAAGTTGTTACTTTAATTACATGTTACCCCCCCCCCCCCCAGTCTGTATTTTAGACAATATTAAACATACAGTTACTGAGTTGTAAATTTCAAATTGTATATTGAATGCACTCTTTATGTAAAGTTTGGATTTTGGGTACCCAGTAAGGAAAGTTAATTACTCAGTTAGTCAGGTTTGGGTTATAATTCCTAAATTACAGTAGGTCATCAGGTTCTATTCATTCATGACTATCAGGCTGTGTTTGTAGCAATTTTTGTCAGGTCAACAGTACATCAGACCAAATTTATACCTCTAATCTAAAATTCTGCAGAGAGCCCCCCCAACTTGGCTAGAGAGTTCTGCTACAAAAGTCTGCTAGTGAGTTTTCAGTCACAAAGTGTCACCCATCAGGAAATGATAAATAACCACACACCACAAGCTCTATCTTTTTTTTTAGAAATGTTAAATTTTCCTTTCTTCAGAATTCTCCTAACTAAAAGCAATCATGTTGAATTTAATGCTACAATATACAGTACATGCGTATATATAGGGTTCATTCACAAGAGTGCTAAATATCAAATGGATGATAGAACGAATACTTGTAATACTTAAATGCAGTTCATTGCTACTTGGGTTTCACACCCTAGACCAGGCAATTTTTGAAAAAATTAAACTTTTTTTTTTGTAGAGTTTTTTACACACCTGATGTTTATGCAATGTTAACAAGACAATGAATTCCAGTAATTATTCCAGAATTCCATTGCAATGAAAGAGTACTACGAAATAATGCAGTCTGTGTAACAGTGCTATAATCAATCTCTGAATCATACATACATGTAACTAAAATAACATTCTACATTTCAATTAATTTCTCTTTTTCATTGATAAACAGGGCACTTTCCTATCCAAATTGGTCTTTAATTAAACAGTATTTAGGTAGGAATGAGTTACAGTAATTTCAAAAATGACTAAAATTTCCAAAACATTTTCCACTTGTTGCATTTTATGGTGATGAGAACATTTCCATATACAGTACTAAAGAAATACAAAAATGGTTTTCCGTGTTTGGATATTCTGATCCAAACACACAGGAAATTGTGAGACTGGAGAAAAGCGTAACAAAACACGAGCTGTAGGCGAGTGTTTTTAGCTTTTCAAAAGTCGAGCAATTTCCCAAGTGTTTGGATAAGAGTCTCCAAACACGGAAAAAAAACATTTGGTATTTCTTTTATAAAATAGTCACAAGTGAATATGATATACTGTCCAACATTTTCAAAAAAAATCGTTTTGGTGGGAATTTTCCATGTTTGGATACTCTGATCCAAAAAAGGCAACTGACCAATTGGGGCTCACATAGTATACAAGTTATTTTATAAATGTATATACAACAAAAAGGCAATGCAAGAGTTATATACACGTAATAGTGTGTAAGACAGTTCCTTATAGATTTCATAAATATTTAAACATGTTATGTATGTTTTTTCTTAAATACTTTTAAATATATTTGAATCCTCTTTTAAGGGGGCAAAAATTAACACAAGTCTAATCCAGTAGCTCATTTAAAATAATACATTCAACCTACCAAGTTGTATAATTTGACCTGATTGGTTTATCAACCTACAAAATAAACAAAAGAAAAATGGATCTTTATTACAATCAGATTTCATGTTCACACATTACAAGTACATGTACTAAGAGAAGTATCAGAGTACAATTAATTTTTAAACACAAAACAGTTGCAGTGCATTGTACAGAACATTGACTGCTCCGACACACATGGTAGATTGTTTGTAAAACTTTGTATAATTCTGCAGTTCATAGGAGCTACTGTACATGATTGTAAAAATATTTTACAAAAATATTACATTGAACAGCAATGTGATACAGTGCATATATTAGATAACTGATGCTAATAATTCCAGCAAATTTCAAATGCCATCAAAACCAGTTGAGCAATAATCAATATCAACTGGTTCGTCTCCTTCCCCAAAAGTGTTAAATTATTTACATTTTGCCCTTTGCAGGATACAAAGGGCTGTTTTACAATCTATCATAAGATCTACCACATCTAAAACAAATTCAACCACGCAATGCCATAGTGTAAAACAAGAAACAACAATAATGTTGATACAAAAATTGAAAATTTGGTGTCAATGAACAAAATAATTAAAGCCATCAATCAAAACTGTAAGAAAATAACGAGATTAGTTGTATGAAGATTACAACAATTAAGTGGATTTCTTTTTTTATTACAATTTAACATATATAGATAGTGTATATAGATAAGAGTAGACACGTGTATTCAATCATATATAAACACATGTACAGTATTAAACTAGTTGATAAACTAAAACTATACAAAATCTTGTTTTGTCATTGAATTTCTGAAAAGCCCTAACTATTGACAAGGTATCACAAGGTCTGCTAGTTACCAAATGTTGATAATTACTAGACTTCAATGTCTGTATATTATTACTTACATATTATATTATTCCTTATTCAATTTGAATATGCTAAAAATGCAAAACATTCATACTATGCAAATCTATAAAATAATATACTGAATTCTGTGCATTGTACACATGTCATGTATGTACAGTATTATATATTCTTGTGCCTCATCTACTGTACTGTAATGTCCACTCTAGACTCTAGGTACAGTTTAACAATTGCTTTGCTATACTTATACTACATTATAAATTAAATCATAGGTTGTAAAATTCAGTGTGTGTTTTCATTTTGTTTTCTATTTTTATGAGGAGTGCCCTACATGGGACTTAGTGTCCCATTCGCACTCTTCCCATTTGGGTTATTATTATTATTATTATTATTGTTATTATTATTATTATTGGCTCATTCCAGAAAAGATCCATACCTCCCCCACAGAGGAAATTTGTGCCATCCGGGGAGGGGAGGGGGGTAAATCTACTTCTGATAATAGTAAAATGTACTAGGATGTCCAAAGGGGGGGAGGGGGTCAACTTCACATTTCCTCCATGGGGGAGGTGTGGATGTTTTCTGGAATGACCCATTATTATTATTATTATTTTTATATTTTTTTTGTTAAATATTTTTGTTGTTGTTTTTTTTGTTTGTTTTTGTTATATACATGTAACATTTGATCATTGTAATTTTGTTAGTAGATAACCCAATAAAGTTGTTAAAAAAACCTATTTACAACCCGGTTCCTGCTTAATGTTACTGTTAAGAAAGACAGTGACAATAAAAAAGTTAGAAGTGTAGACTTGCCAGTAAGAGGTTTGAAAATTACATGCTGCCATGGCAACAGAAGACATTAAATAATATGTCTGTAGTCTAAATCATATTAACTTTTATTGAAAAATGTGTTCCTGGCATTCTCGAGAATACCACTTCAAAAACTAAAAGTTACATGGACTTGGGGCATACACAAAGTGCTGTAAATTAATTTGTGAAATTTGCACAATTTTCTTATAATACAGAAAAAGTGTTTCATTTAATATTCATACTTAACAAATAAAACATAAAGCTCTGTGCATATGCACTCTTATAAAGGCACGTTTGACGTCATTTGAACACGAAAGAAGTTGAGTAGAGGCACGAGGCGATAGCCGAGTGCCTTTACACTTCTTTTTGTGTTCAAATCACGTAAACCGTACCTTTATAAGAGTACATATGCACAGGAGCGGTATGTTTTATTTGTTTTATAAAATAATAATAAGAAAAATCAAACTAAAAGTGAGGTAGTTTTGGAATTTTGGTGGGCTTTTGCCAGGCTGACACCATTCTACACCATTTTACATCATTCATGATCTCTGTTCTCTTATAAATGCACGGAGCCCAGCCAATCAGAGTGTGCGTAGAGGGCACCTTATTTTATAAAGTACATTATTAAATTTAATACATGTAAATTGCACAGTATTCAATTTGAAAAAAATATATGCCATTTATAGTTCATAAAATAAGATAAAATTTTTAAAATAAACAATAATCAAATTCTAGCAGAATATAGTACTGATTTAGAACCTTCAGTTCTAAACATTTGAAGTTGTATTTTAGTTCAATGTTTTTTGGGTTTTTTAAACCATTCTGGCTTAGTTGACAAGAAACGAGCTTTAAAATACCATAGAACTTTAAGACTTATTACCAAACCTCCAATTACTACTGACTTACTGCAGAAGGTGTTTATTTTTGTAGCAACATTTACATGGATAACTTATATTGCCAATTTTCAGGACATCCATACAACTGGATGTTTTTATGGCATAAACCAAATTATGGAATACCCAAATCATGAATTTTTCTGGTTAGTTCAGCATGTTACTACTGTATACTGTACATGTAATGTATGGTGCACAAGCCAAAAGAATACATGTATGTGTACCATAATCAATTGTGAAAGGCAATATTTTTTCTTTGTGTGTTGCAGACAGTCCATGTCTAATTCAGAAATATCCTTGGGCTCACATAAACTGATAAAGAGAAAATCTCAAAAAAAATGGAATGCAAAGTGAACTAGAACATTGGGTTGCAAACATTGGTAAATCAGGATTTTAATTGTTCTAGATAGCTTAACCTATCAACCCAATTGGAAACAGTGTGCTCCTACAATAATCAATAAATCCAATTTAAGCCTAGGAGATATATTTCTCACAATGACTTTGTTAATCCACAAGAATGCATTTTAGTATATTGCCTTTCATTATACAGCCAATTTCAAAATCACTTTTAACATGTAGCACAGTGTGACATGTGATACTGCCAGACAGTTTTCAAACTAAAAGCATATTCTATTATCATCAAGCTTGAAACTGCTTTGAGATACATTATTCCATTTTGGTGAACCAATAAGTAAAAAGCAATTAATATTTAACACTGAAAATTTGCATATTATGTAGAAAATTTGTCTGGCACTCTGTGCTCAGGGTAAACCCTGGAATTATTATTGTTGTTATCAATTGATTTGTGGTATTCCCTTGCCAGAATGTTGGTTTCAAAGTGTTTTTGATTTAGTAAAATAGATTCGTGTCGAGCTTTTGGTATAGTACTCCTCACTCATGATATGTATATACAAATACATCTAAAATACCATTCTAGAAATGATTTTAAAAAGCATTCACTACAGTGACTTTCATGACTTTGCCACTGAAAACCTTTTATAGAAGGGTCAAATTTTCTTTCGGGCAAAGAGGTACCGGTATAAAATTCTTATTGTCAAGACCGTTGCTTCAGGCTTCAATTGAATATATTGACTGATAATCTACATTTACAAGAGCATCTAAACAAGTCTAGATGTAAAATCACAAAATCATCGGAATTCTTTGCCAAGCGTAGTATATACAGTATTTCATACGAAAGAAAAGCGGATTATCAACCTAGCAAAGGTAAAAATTATATCACCTAATGGCTAATACGGCTTTAACTGTCCTTCCTGGATGAAAACATGATCTATGATTTAGGAATAGCATCAATCCTGAGTAATTTAACAGGAAGAAAACACGATGTAAGCAGTTCGACAATGTTAAGCGCATTGCAAAACAAAGTGCGCCTGGAAACGTTTAGAACGTTTCAAAACCTGTCTTCTTCAGTCTTCACCGAAATAAACTGACAAGGCATTATACAACTTGACCAGGTTATACGTCAGCTTTTCTTCCAGCGAAATCAAAGGCAAGAAATTTTAAACTTCGGCAAATTTTGGTCCGAACAAGAACATTTCTTCGTTTAGGTTGTTTTCAAATTTCTAGGACAATCGCTCCCGAACAGTGTCTTCATAAAACCAATATGGCCGCCTTGGCGGGAGAACGAAACTTGAATATTTTTGCTGTTCGAGCAATTGTTGGTGAAGAGAATAACAAAGAATAAGTTTCTTTAGAAAACTTTATATTCACTTAAGCAAGTTGGGATGAAGAAAGTGGAGATACGAATAGAAGGGTAAAAAAATGCGCCAAGATCGGTTGTCAAAAGCCAAAAGGTTGCTTTGCTCAGCTTCCGCGAAAATATAAGCTCTTTAACGTTCATCTACGGTTTACAGAAAACCTTTATTAGCTTGCCCGACATAAAGTACCCACACTAAAAGAAAACCAGAAGTAACTAGAACGAACGAGTATTTCGAAAATGCCAAGTTCGTATATAAACAAAGGTACAATAGACACCTAACGAAATTGGCTATGACCACGCTTATAAACGGAAGCTTCTGCCTGCGCTCGCTCGACCAAACACAAAACAATATGGTCAGCCAAGGTAATATGTAATATTATTTTACAAACCTTGTTTACATTCACTAAGAACCATGATCACTTGAGTTTATACTCGTGTATAATAAGAAAATACATCATGTAGATCCACAGACGACTGTTCTGTAGTTTAATATCCAAGTAAACAATCCTCGGTGGAAAATTATATTATAAAGCTCTCGTCAAAACAAAAATCGCGCCTTCGACTTTCAAACGGTCACGTTACGAATGGATATATTTCCCCACACAGCACTCCAACGTTCTTTTGCTACCATTAAATCAGATGATCTCTACACAGCAGTCGACCGTCGATCGAAATCAGGGGTTGCTTTAAAAAATCATGAAATGTAGCGAAGGTTTAAAGATACCCGCCATTGAAGGTTTTCAAAATTGGTTCGAAAATATGCGAACAAAACGGCTGATGGCGATGACATGGCGAGGGGTCGTGATGACGCCACGCGTTGTTGGCATGGTAACGACTATCTCTAATTTTAGCGGTATGGAGAAAATCTACTTCAATCAACAATTTTCAGACATGCACACGTCATTCATTGGTCATCCTCAAGCCCGGGAAATTAAATCTTGACTCTGAATTGCTAGCTGGGGAAACTATTCTAGCTGGAGCATAGCTTGTAAAAAGATTTATAAAAAGTCTTTTTACTATAACTATGGGCCTATGGCTTGGAAAAGCTTCACTTCTAATCGTAAAACTAGCAACTGAAAAAAAATTAATTTAATAACGCTTGTGCAAGTTTTTATTTGTTCCATGTTTGTTCTAAACACATTTTAGATTGGTTGCGTTCGATCAGAGGGTTGCGTTCCACTATGCATATGCGCTTTATTCAAGTTACGACAGAAATTGTCAGAAAGTCGTGCATGGCTCCACTTTGCAAGATTACTGAGCAGGGGTGGACTGGCAGCTGAGAAAAGTTACCGGGAAATTACATATATGAAAGGGGCGTCTGGTTGAGTGCAAAGCCTGAATGTTCTGAAGCTGCTGTTACACGATGCGATTTTTCTTGCAACTTGTAATAAATGTCTGAATGTTGCAGGTTGCAAAAAAATCACGCTGTGTAACGACACCCCGTAGCAACTTGTGATTTTGTTAATTATTTTTGCCGTGTTGCAAGTTGCAAGAAAACTTGGATGGGGTTCTACTAATTTTCCTGCAACTTGCAACAAAGTTCGCAAGTTAATTCCTGAACGTGTAACACCCTTCCTTGCAACTTGCGAGGTTTCTTTCCATGGGTAATTTTGTCAGTGCAAGTTGCAAGAAAAAAGTGCCTGCACCTCTGTGCGCCCGGGGCGTTCCTGCCTCCGGGAAATTTTTGAGCCTCTGAAATTGTATTTCCTCGATTTTGAAAGTGGCATTAATAATTTTAAGCAACTGAACCACCCCCCCCCCCCCTTCCCCCCCCCACACACACACACACACACACTTTTTGACACCTTGCTACGGCACTGATTGTTGTTGTGGTTGTTGAGTGTTCTCGAAGAAGCATAACGAGGATATCTAGTATACAAAATTGTTTAGAATATTCAACGACTTTGCCCTTTTTTGCGCTCAACCCCTGCCCTCGATTTTAACCATTTCCCAATAATAATATTGTAATGGCCTGTAGACTATTTTATTTATGTACAATGTAATACCCCGTACGCGTTCTGAGCCCTAGGATATTAAAAACTTAAATCTTAAATAGAGGTCTTAAACGGGGTCTTAAATAAAAAGCCTATTAAGGTTTCTAGTAGGCCCCTAGCCCTATCAAATTATAGGATATTGATTGTGTTGTATATAGACTCAATATGGGCAAATTAATTAAATAAAAAATAATAATAATAATATTCGTGAATTAGGTGAAATTAGAAACCTACGGACTGTCCCCCCCCCCCCCCCCCCCCCCCCCCCCCACACACACACACACACACACACACAGATACCGGAAATTTCCCAGCTCTGCCTCAGATCTGAAGATCACCTGATGTCACCTGATCGATTTCATCCAATCGAAACCCAAACTTTTGGTCAGTTGGTCTTGAATTTTTTAAATTTTAATTATGTATTTGTTTCATAGGGAATCTCAGAGAGGGGATCTTGATTCTTGCGACCATTTGCTGCAAATGGATCTTATATTACAAAAGGCAGACCACTATATCTTCACTCCTTATTTCTATCCCAACGGCTGGGCCGAAGATGACTGGAAAAGACAGTTGGTGAGCTTGCTTGTGCTGGTCAACGTTGGTGGATGGATTCTCTATTTTGTTACGGCGTCGCTGAGCTATTTGTTTATTTTTGACCACAGACTAATGAAGCATCCCTTGATTCTACACAATCAAATTCGAAGGGAAATTAAAGTTGCGACTTGTTCGATTCCTTTTATGAGCCTTCCGACTGTACTGATCTTTTTACTAGAAGTGCGAGGTTATAGCAAGCTTTATTGGTATACTGGAGACTCCACTACGCAACAAACCTGGGTTTCATTTATTAAGGAGTTCTCAATCAGCGTTGTTTTTTTCCTTCTTTTCACTGACTGTCTTATATATTGGATACATCGAAGCCTGCATCACAAGTACATGTACAAGTATATACATAAAACCCATCACCTTTGGAAAGTGCCGACACCGTATGCAAGCCATGCATTCCATCCTGTTGATGGCTTCTTGCAGAGTTGTCCTTACCACATATACCCTTTCCTGTTCCCTCTCCATAAACTAGTTTACCTCAGTCTGTTTCTTGCTGTTAATATTTGGACAGTATCCATTCATGATGGTGATTATCGTGTTCCAAAAGTTTTGAAGGCAGTTGTGAATGGTTCTGCTCACCATACTGATCACCACACCCTCTACAATTATAATTATGGTCAGTTTTTTACACTTTGGGACAGAATTGGTGGATCCTTTAAAAATCCTTCTGCATTTGATGGTCAAGCACCAATTGATTACTTCAATAAAGAAAGTTCAATTAAAAAGGAATAAGACTTGAACATACTTGGGAGGTTGTACAGTATATTATGTGCAATCTCGCATTGGACAGAATGTTTTGTTGCCTTATCTGAGATTGTTGTAATATGTTCCAAGGCCTGTTTACACATTTTCAAGTGATTTTTGCTGTAATTACCCTTTCAAATGTGACTTGAAATTGCTTGTGTAAACTAATGGTCATTCCAGAAAAAATCCATACCACCCCCCACCCCCTGTATAGAAATACAGTATCAACGAGCCATTTTCCAGTCAATATCAAGCAGGACTTCCTGATGAATCTTTAAATAGTCATAACCTGAGCAACCTACATTTCAAATTTCAACAATAATATTCAACTGTCTGGACAGGACGTCCTGCTTGATGACTGGAAAATCATTCGATTTCGACAGGAAATCTTGGAATTTATCGCAAATCGAACTTGGAGTGAGAAGAACAGCTATCTGTTTTCCTTTGTTAGGCAATAACTAAGCTTTTGCTTTGGAATTTGAGACAAACTGAGCATTGATGTTGATTTTGGTGTGAGTGTCTGGGCCTTTCTACTCAGGATGAACTCTACGTCATCTGTATGGAATGATTGTTTACTCTTGACTCACAGAGGTTCATTTTGCCACGATCACATAGTCCCGATGTGAGGTGGCTATATTCACAGGATAAAACTGCAAATTTTTCAAAAAACTGCTGACAAAAAAAAAGTGTCTGAGGGGGGAGGGTGTAATTTTAGCTTTTGCTGTCTGGGGAGAGGGGGTGTTAACTTGTCTCTGCATGTCCTAAGAGGGGGGGGGGGTATGGATCTTTTCTGGAATGACCCAATGCCAATCACACAGCTTTTGCTCTGGAATTTAAGGCATCATTTAAGCCTTCACCTCCTAGAGGCTCTAGCTCTCATGACAATTAAGTAAAATCATGCTACATCATGGAACTTGTAAGAGTAAAAACTGGAAATACCAGATTACACAGGTATAGCTATAATTATTACAATCCCCGTCGTGTTTTGGGGATTACCGTATACGGTTTGAAGTAAACCTACCAGAAATATGGGCATTCTTATAGTCAAACTCAACTGGATGTTTGATTGGTGGATTCAATCAGCAACTTGCAAATGCTTAAAATATACAGAACAAATTATGGAATCCAAACATTTAGATTTGTTTCTTTCTAAATTTGGGGAACAATATATTCAAAACGAAAGTTGCTCAGTTTCTTATTATTTCCTAAACAAATTAAATAGAACAATTTCAATTTATTTTCTTGTAAGCACTATACAATTAAGCATGTCTGTCCCTATTCCTCTAGTTTATATTAAACATTGGCAGTGATCAACATGAAAGCTTTAAGCTAGCTACTTTACTGTATTAATCGCTCTACATGCTCAAATTACATGTGACAGTATAGCTAATATTTTTTTAGGGATGAGCTGATAATTGGAAATTAATCAGTAGAAGCTGATAATCAGCAACTTTCAGGCTGATAATCGGTGACTTTCAGGCTGATCAGCTATTTATTGACTGATCACATCGACATATATTGGTGGCCTGATAAATACCATTCTTGCTTTTCTACTTGTGAATTTCATTTTCTATGTTAAGAAAAATGCCAAGTTGTAATGATTCCACAAAGAAACTGTCAAATTTAATTAATTTGGTAATTGATGGGCACAAATGTTGAAAATGCACAAGTTAAATTTTGCGAAAATTTTGTTTTAATATTTTGCATGTTTGATGACTGCTTCAAAAACAGCATGTTATGTGGACTCTAAAACCAAAAAGAAAATTGAAAATATCTTTATTCGATAAAATGTTATAAGGTTTTGGAATTTTAATTTTCGCCATTTTGTTTCTATAAATAGCTCAAAATGGCTAAAAATTCAAATTTTGATTGAATAACGATATTTCAATTTTTTCTTTTGGTTTTAGAGTTCATATAACTTGCTGTTTTTGAAGCATACATCAAACATGCAAAAATATTAAAACAAAATTTTCGCGCCAAACATGTGGTCATTTTCCAGCGAAAAATACAAAAAATCGGAAAACAAAAAACATAGGATTTGTAGGATTATGGATGTTTGTTGTGGTGCAAAAGTTGAGACTAACTGAAATAGAATCTGAGGAGTTGAATGAATGAACGCACAGTTTATATATACGTGAGCGTTTTCAACATCATTTATGCCCACCGTTAATTATATAACGTGCATCATGTTTAACACGTATTTCTTGTTTGGTGAAATTAAACATTTTTCGTTTCCGACTTCCGTCAATCGTATTTCATTTTTCATATTTCAACTTAAATTCCGTCTTGCAGAGATGACTGATGATTACTGGTCACATTATCTTTGCCACATGTTATGTTTTGCTGGTGTTTCGCCTTAAATTCAAATGTCAGGAATTCCTCTTGACAAATATCGGTAACCACCGATAAATCGGCCGATCGGATCGTAAATCGTATTG
This sequence comes from Corallium rubrum, assembly GCA_964035015.1. Classification (NCBI taxonomy): domain Eukaryota; kingdom Metazoa; phylum Cnidaria; class Anthozoa; order Scleralcyonacea; family Coralliidae; genus Corallium; species Corallium rubrum. The sequence continues at coordinate 46,744,683 of OZ035997.1, forward strand.
GAATTTATCGGATCAGTAAATTTGATTTTTCACGATCGGCTCATACCTAATTTTTTTTCTTTCATTGTTTTTCTTATTTATTTTGTATTTAAATATGTTAATTTATATACTGTAGTATTGTGATTGTGCAAATACATTTAAATTAATTGAATTGTTTACATGTACTAGATATTTAGCAAAATATAATTTCAGACGTCATAGGAGGGAATCTCACCCTGCAATGTGGACACATATTTATTGAGACCAGTTGAATGTGTGGCCATTGTCGTCTGCGTGGATTGCTGGAAGGGATTTGTGGTCATGACGTTTGATGTGTTCGATTAGTTTTGATTCAACTTTCTTAAGACGTTTCGCGGTTGTATTGTACATGTAGATGGCGTTGGCCGCGTTGCGTCGGTCAGTTGTGGTACTTCTGTCTTTGTGTTTAGTAAAGTTGGTTTGAGAGTTTGTGTAATGGTTTGTGAGCTACTTCTATGTTGTGTCAGTTGTCTGAGTAATCTGGTTGTTATTTCAGATATGGTCTGGATGTATGGTAGGACTACTCTTCTGTTCAGGCGTTGCGTTCGGGTGTTCCGCGTAGTCTTAGTTTGTGTATGATTTCTTTCTGTCGTGATTTTGTGTATAAATTTTTTTGGGTATAGTTGACTTGTTCTTCATGAATGTTTGGTATAGGTATAATTTCGTTCGTTGTGTTTAGATTGTTCTGTGCTTGCAGTGTGGGCTCGATTCGGTTGAAAAGTGTCTTGATGCTGTAATCCAGTATTTGGTCGGTGTTAGTTTTCTTTCTGTAAACTTGTGTGTGGATGTTTTAGTCTTGGTTAGTAAAACGTTAACAAGTATAGGAAGAAAATATGGAGGATAAAGGCTTACCCTGACAGTCAGGAGGTGGAGGCATGGGATTTAGCATCAAAGTTTGTTCTTGGGAAGAAATACAATGGTGACTGCACACAAGCTTGCTGCAAGATGCTTTACGTGAACTTGACGACAAAAACCAGACCTGTACAACTTGGTAGGCGATTACGAAAATGAATTGCGCATGTATGAACCTCTTGGGGACTATACGAAAGGAGCAGTTGACTGGCCTCCATTTGCACGAGTTTATATCACCAAAATGAAGTGCAGTAGGTCCTATTTCTTATTTTTATTACGTTATATATTTTGTAACTTTTCGAAATTTTTGACATGAGGGCCACTGGTTTGTCAGCGAAAGCTGTTATGTTTACCCTCTTTAAATGAAGTTGTATTGTATTGTATTGTATTGTATTGTATTGTATTGTGTTGTATTGTATTGTATTGTATTGTATTCAGTATACTGTATAGCGTGCGTAGTGTCTTTTTGTTTTGTGCGTAGCATGACTCAATTGTGCCTCTGTTTAACAAATATAGAACACAGAGTTATGTGTATAATTATGTACTCCTATAAACGTGATTAGAAGTATTCAAATTATTTTGTGTTTAATAATATGCAAATGACGTCAAATGTACTTTCATAGAAGCAAAAATGCACAGGAGCTTATTAGCGGTATGCCTCAGTTGTTTTACTAGTAAAATAAGAAAAAATATACTTGCTAAAAGTTGGATAGCTTTAACAGTTGATTGGTCTAACCTTATTTGGCTAGCTGACACCAGCTTGTTTAAAGTCATTGACACCGTGTCATTGGGTAAGTTCAATGTTTCTTTGTATTGTATACGGTTGGTAGATCCAAAATCTCTCGAGTATAGACCTTTACTATAAGAGGATTGATCACACAAAACCCCAATTATCTTGAATATTGAACAATATCGGGCCATATTGCAGCCCAAGCCCAGGTGGGTGTGATCCTTGCCGTTGAGGTGGGTGAACCCGTCTGCATGTTGGAGTGAGCGACATAAAAAAACTGTCTGACTGCCCAATATCGGGGTTGCTGTTTCGCCCACAGGCCGTTGAATCATCCTTTTTAGCCTGTGAGCCAGGCTCTCTGGGAGGCGAAAGGGAGAGTAAACAAAGCAACCGTTTTTACTGCCTTTTCCGGAATTCCCTGTCTTCTGTGTAGTATTGTGAGTGACGTTGCACTCACGTGATAAACATGTGACGAACCTGTGTGTATATATATCTAGGATGCAGGTGATCTATCCGTGTCTTATTGTATCTATGTTTGTGTATTAAAGTGTATATTTAAAGTGATCTCAAGCATCATTATATTGGCGACGAGGATTTTTCGAACAGTTTTGGTTCAATGGCAACAAAACTATCGCATCTTGCTCCACCTACTCCACCTTTCGACGCCGAAAGTGAAAGCTCGTCGTTAGCACAACGATGGAAAGAATGGCGTAAACGTTTTGAAATGTATCTACTAGCTGCCAACATCACCGACGCTCACGCTAAACAAAAACGCGCTCTGCTCTGTATGTCGCTGGACCAGCTGTCCACAAGATGTTCAACACGCTGACCGATACCGGGACGGTTATAAAACCGCCGTCGAAACGCTAGACGCTTATTTTCAGCCAAAGAATAATCTGATTTATGAACGATACGTATTCAAACAAACAAAACCTAATCCCGATGATCATTTTATTACACGCCTCCGCCAACTCAGGGGCGGATCCAGACGAAAATCTGACGGTTGCAATGATGGGACGACACCAAATTAAGGGGGGCCGGTGGCACGCCCCCCGGAAAATTTTTGAAATTTGACACATGTTAATGCCATTTCCTGCATGCCTGCATTCTGAACGGATGTTTTAAACAAATTCTGCAGCACGCGGGGGTCAAATAATAAACCAACAAGACGCAAATATGATATTACACGTGTAAAATTGTCTAATAACATTGAAGTGAGGTTTCCATATTATATATTGTCTGCACGAGCCCTCAAAATTGAAAGACTGCGTTGGCGATAGCAACGAATCGATCATATAATTCGCATTGAACTGCGATCGTAGAACTGTAATTGCAATGATCGCCGATTTTCTATCTCGGCGATCGCTCTCTCGCTTAGTTTATTTTATTTTAGATCAAGCAAGTAAGGCAGTATGCATAGCAATTATACAGGAAACAAGCTCTATTAAACTGTTTGCAAAACTAGCAACCCTATTGGCTTGCAACCGTCAGAATTAGTCAAGAAGAAATGCCATTGGCTTGCAACTGTCAGAGATCTCTTCTCATTGGCTTGCAACCATCAGTTTGAATTCACGGTTGCAGGCTAACAGCCTTTCCGCACTTGCATGTGCTGGCCGGTCAATGGGCGCGCCGAACGATCCTTGTGACTACTTCAACTAACTCACAATGTAAGGGATTAGATTTGAATCACCGTAAGACTTTCAAGATGAGAGATCTAGGAGACACCAGGTAATTATTTCACGTGTGTATTCATCTGTTTCTTTGCGGCTGTGGTTATAAACCAGGATAATGATCAATGATGAATTAAGACCGATGAATTGAATTAATATTTCTTAGACCCCGTTCACACGAGTCCGGAGCGAGTTGAAAACGGCGCTAAAAAGTCACAAAACGCCGTTGCGTTCACACGGCACCGGATCGAAATTGTGTGAAAACGACGCTCTAACCGGAGCGTTTTGAAAACGATTTCTAGACGGAGCGAAATGAAAACGGAACCCTTCGCGGTGTCGTGTGAACACAAGATCCGGCACTTTTTCGCTCCGCTTTAGTACCCAGTTCCTAAATTTTCGGCTCCTAACCAAACGGCTGGCGTATTTTTCAGCGATGGAAAACTTTATTTGTCTTCTCGACTTCGGAAAGCTTCTGCTAAGAACTTGTGCTGCTGTTTGAACAATTATAACATTATTACAACAATGACTGGGCAGTGTAAATACGAGAAGATGAAGTCAATAAGGTGAGTTCCTAACGGAAAGACTAAAATTGTAAAAAATTGTAGAATGTACTATACACCTTGGGGGATAATATTTTTGAATTGCTCTTCGTTTCCATTTACTTTTGACGAGATATAAGGCTATTAAACAGTGCACAGCGGATGTACCAGAAGGTGCCGGTGTCGTGTGAACGCCTTCAAAGCGTCGTTAAATAGACCCTTCCAAGGTTTTCGACGCCATGACGCAAGGTGCAAAACCATTGGGGCGAGCGCGCGGCCGTACCTATTTATCTTTGTTAAAATCATGGCGAAACTCGCGAAGCATGAAGTATATCGCTTCGGTTTTTCTCGAATTCGTCTTTAACTTTAGCGAACATAAAAGTCTTTAATAACTACGATTATTGCGTTCCTTGGCAAATATATGTGATGTCAGTCTGATTGTGAAGCGTGCGTGATTGAAATTCTCACGTGAAATCGATGGTATATTGAAACAGTAGCCGCAAATTGGGTAAATTCCGTAAATAAACGCCAAAGCACTGTATGTATTTCGCGAAGGTATTCTGGACGATGTTTGATCCTGCTATTCGGGCAATCAAAGCTGTGATCCAGATTCTGGATCACTTTGGGCAATACAGCATCTTGATTGGTTCGACACGATCTGAGAACCTCGAACCGTTCCAGAGGTTCTTCTCGCTCGCCCCGAGTTAGCCACAACCACTTTTACCCCCTCGACCCTTCGCGTCCCATCGTTATCCCTACGGGCGTGGAAGAACCTCTGGCACCCCAGGTCACTCGGCCCTACAGCCTTCCGCATGCTAGCCAGATGCTCTAACCATTGAGTCACTAGAACTCAGCTGGCAGACTTAGGTTGTTTACGATATTTATGCCTGGGAACAAGTCAAACCGTACGTGTGTCACATATGCTTGTTGGGCAAGTTACATTGTGTCAGTAAGATTTACAGTCAAATGTTTTTTAAAGGCACCGTGTCACCATGACGAAAACTTGAAAAACTTCGTGGACAAATTCAAGTTCACATGATTAAAATTAAGGTGAATATCACACACATCAAAACAGTCCGTAGGAAAATGCACTAATGACGTTTTAGGAAAACTATTCCTTTCCTTTGCACACAAATATATTTTTTGTATTGGCAAAACTATTAATTAAGTGGTAATTTAATACATGACGCTGTGCCTTTAAGTTCACGACAGCTTGTACAGCCAAAACAAAAAAACGTTAGCGACTTCAAGCTAAAAACACTATACAAACGTGGAAAAAGTGAAAAGGTTGCACTGAATTTGGCCAATTATAATCGAGAAACATTTTCATGCTATTCACAAAAGTTTAAAGTGAAGTCCTCCTGGTTTGAAAAAATCGTGGCGATTAAATAAAGTGTACATATAAAGTATCTGTCTGTTAGTATGCAGCTCTCTTATTGAAGTCTAGTCTATGCTTCAGTTTTTGTGGCGACTGAAAATCGACCACTATGTTAGGAGCGTGGCGTTGCCAGGGGCGTAGCCGTGGGAGCCGCGGCTCCCCCCTTTTGATATAAAACGACAGACATGTAACTACAAAACTGATGCAATATGAATTGTGTCAGGAAATAAACTGTAAACAGTGTATTCAATCTACTGAGTGTATGCATTTTGAGTATCTATGTGACGTTTGCGTGTTTTGAGTATTTTATATGACGTTTTTTACCTTTAGAGTCTGTAAAATCTTCCTCCAAAAGCCAGGAAATGGCATTTCAGCGACTCTCGATTTCAAAATTTCCCGGGGGGGGCATGCCTCTGGACCCCCCTAAAATTTTTTTTGATTTCGGCTCCCCCCTTTCAAAATCCTGGCTACGTGCCTGGGCGTGGCAGTGTTTGTGGCAATGACGTTACAGCAGAAAGTACGGAGGTTAACGACAATTTCCGATTCCGAAAGGTCGCAGCCATTTTGTTTTCTTGCGCCACGCGCTTGTTCACAGAATACACCTTTTCAATAATTACGTCACGCTGCATGAAAATGAGGCCCCCAGGCCAAGTTTCACAATTTTGAATTTTTGATTATCATAGTAATCCCGCCATATTTGTTTATGGAAGAAGATGGCTAATAACGTCCAAACTATATATGGTAGAAATACGTCATGTACGTATGTTGTTAGGCATTTCATAAGCTTTCATTTGATGTATATTTTAAGTTTCTGTGTTGTGTGTAACTTTTTAAAATGTCCAAAATGTTCGCACCATTGCTCGTCAAATAATAATAATGGATTCCCACAACTGTTGTAGAATTTCGGATATTGTTTTTAAAATACATAACGCACAACTTTGAAACATATATCAAACAGAAGATACTGTAAAATGCTATTTGCGGTACAACTTTCAAGTTTCTAGTTGTATTCGAAATTCTACAACAGTTGTGAGAAGTCCATATCATATTTATTACTTTACGAGCAATATGGTGCGAACATTTTGGACATTTTAAAAATGAAATGCCTAACAACATACGTACACGATGTATTTCTACCATATATAGTTTGGACGTTATTAGACATCTTCTTCCATAAACAAATATGGCGGGATTACTATGATAATCAAGCTTGGCCTGGGGACCTCGTTTTCATGCAGCGTGACGTAATTATCGAAAAGGTGTAGTTCCTTACCTAGGATTGCAAGATAAAAATGGCTCAATGGGAATGTAGCAAGTTAAGAAGGTTTAGAAAATTAAAGGACAAAGCTTGGAATATTTTTGAATGCTCGCCAACTAGCATGAATTTTAGAAAGGCAATGGATGCTCAACGTCTACTTGAGAAAAACGATAGAGATGCGAAGAGAAATTACGAGCGGAAGCTTGCACAGAATATCAAACATAATCCTAAAAAGTTTTATTCCTATTTGAGATCCAAACGGAAAGTAAATAAATCTGTTGGGTCTGTAGTAAACCCCGTTGATGGCACTCGAACGGAAAGTCCTTCTGAAACTGCTCAAGTCTTTGTCGACTATTTCTCTTCTGTATTCAAAGAGGAACCTTTTGGGCCATTAACAGAGGATTGTTATGATGCCTATCCTGGGGTAACATTGATCAAAGATTTTGAAATTGATGAAGCAGTGGTCGAACAGCTGGTATCTGCATTAGATCCCTGTAAATCGCCGGGCCCTGACGAACTGCATCCTGGAATACTCAAAGTACTGGGTGAAAGTCCTTTGTTTATAGAAGCTGTAGTAGAATTATTTAAGGTTTGTGCTAAAGTACGCAAGATACCGTTAGCTTGGAAATATGCACTTATTATAGCGCTTCATAAAAAGGCTTCAACGTTTGACTCAGAGAACTATAGGCCAGTGTCATTAACATGTATATTGAGTAAAGTGTACGAGAAGCTGTTGAGAAGGCATATGTCTTATCACGTTGTCAGGCAGGTCTCCCCAAATCAGCATGGGTTTGTGGAAGGTCGATCATGCTTGTCAAACTTATTGGAAACTCTGGACGAAATTACTGAGATGATGGAAAGGGGTGATACAGTTGATATAATTTATTTAGATTTCCAAAAAGCATTCGACTCAGTACCTCATGGCAGATTGTTGATTAAGTTGCAAAAATTTGGTATAGTGGGAAACGTTTTGAAAATCTTAGAAGACTTCTTGTCAGACAGATGGATGGCTGTTCGAGTCGTTTCACCATGGAAGAAAGTTACGTCAGGAGTGCCCCAAGGTTCGGTACTAGGGCCTCTATTGTTTTTACTTTTTATAAACGACTTACCCGACGCTGTTTCATCCCCAGTTAAATTATTTGCTAACGACGTTAAGCTCATTGGCAATGCTGGTACACCAGACAAAATCCAGGAAGATCTTAATAACCTGGCTGGCTGGGAGCGTAAGTGGTGCATGACTTTTAATGTTAAAAAATGTTTTGTAATGCACATGGGACTGGTTAACGAAAATTCGAATTAATTTTTAAATGATAAAGTTCTTGAATCTGTACTGAGAGAATCCGATCTGGGTGTTGAAATGTCCCATCAGTGTGACTGGAAGGGGCAGATAGAAAAGGCTGTGGGGAAAGCAAACCAGATGACTTCGTGGGTGTTTCGAAATACTGTGTCACGGTCTAGGAGTGTGCTTCTACCTATATATAAGTCACTAGTCAGACCACACTTGGAATATTGTGTGCAGTTGTGGTCACCATCTTTAAGGAGAGGGAACTGTGCCTTAATTATGAGCCTAGAGAGTTGTCAAAGAAGATTTACTAAGCGAATTGAAGGTTTGGAAGAGTTGTCATACAAAGAGAGGCTGTCAAGACTTGACCTAACTACATTGTTAGAACGGCGTGCTTGCGGGGATTTGATTGAAACTTTTAAAATTACGAATGGCCTAGTGAATTATGGAGATGGATTTTTTCGCCACTCAAGATCAGGAAGAAATCTGTTACATACAACAAGCTATAAGCGTGGCAAGAGTGTAGATATGTTTAAACAGAGAGTAATTAAGTATTGGAATATGTTGCCAAGCGAAGTAAAAGAGGCAACTTCGGTAAACGATTTTAAAACAAAATTAGAATATTACAAACAGATAAATCTCTGTAGAGACAATATAAATGGATACTGGGAACTGTCAGATGAAATTTTAAAAAGAATATAGGTATTTTTAACTGAATTTGATAAAATAGTTGTTATATTAGAGATGCCCAGGGAGGCATAATTATTAAAGTTAAAGTTAAGTTAAAGTTAAAGTTAAGTAAAGATTTGTGGGTTCATCGCTTTTGACAGTTTTTTTTTCTCACCGAAGCCATTGGGTTTGCGCTGATCAAACAGTTCGATCAGACGCTATCTGTGTGGTATATTTACACAACTCAAATCAAGCCAAGCTCATTGAGTCGTGAAAAAACTAAACGAAGCCGTTGTGCTCGTTCGCCCATCGAGCCAAAGGGCAACAGTCCATCGAGGCAAACTCGTCCATCGACATTGACATTATGCTCGATTCCTGATTTCCTGACTTGATACATCTGACTGCTTAGGCTTAGTACCTGCATTTTACTTGAAATCAAACTAATATGGGTGTCTCCATTGAACTGTTCGATCAAGAATTGGTTCAAATAACAACTTTCTAAAAGTTAAGGAAACTTCATCTCGACTGAGAGGCAAATTTTTGAATGAAATTTTGATTATGTTTCATCTAAATGTATTTTATTTGCCATGTTTAAAACAGCTGGTTAAGCAGCATGAAAGTACACGCATAAATCACACTATACCTCATTCCACAATAGAATACACGCACACACGTCATCCCTAATACTATGAAGAGATACAAAGTTCGTTATTTTGTTAAACGTCTGATCGTCAATCGACACTTAGAGATTCAGACTTAAATTAGAGAACGTATCTGTTTTGTTTGTATATAGATGAGAAAATGTCATGGTGATTTCTATGGGGCGCCGTTTGTTTCAATAATACTTTGGTCACAAATATAAAACTTGTTTTTAAATATACTTCATATAATATTTATAAACTTCTTTGAACATATATAAAACTTATTTACAAATATATAAAACTTCTCTGCAAATATAAAACTTATTTACAAATATATAAAACTTCTCTGCAAATATAAAACTTATTTACAAATATATAAAACTTCTCTGAAAATATAAAACTTCTCTGCAAATATAAAACTTCTCTGCAAATATAAAACTTCTCTGCAAATATAAAACTTCTCTGCAATATTTAAAACTTCTCTGCAAATATAAAACTTCTCTGCAAATATAAAACTTCTCTGAAAATATAAAACTTCTCTGCAATATATAAAACTTCTCTGAAAATATAAAACTTCGTTGTAAATATAAAACTTCTTTGCAATATTTAAAACTTGTTGCGCAATGCATAAGGAGCCCACAATAACAACGGTCAGTGGTGAGGTTTTATATTTTCAACATGGCTGACCAGACCAGCCGATCCGCACGTTGTAACCAATAAACTACTGCAATTGTAAAGGCATTGTATCCAGTAAGTTACTGGAAATTGTTTAATAAAGAGGTTTTTAATGAAACCCTTCCCCCCCCCCCCGAACCCCCTAACCCTAATCTCAAAAATGTGAATTTCCCGGGGGTAACCCTAACCCTAACTTGAAAAGTGTCGGGGGGAAATCTAACCCTTCCCCCCCCCCCCGAACCCCCTAACCCTAATCTCAAAAATGTGAATTTCCCGGGGGTAACCCTAACCCTAACTTGAAAAGTGTCGGGGGGGGGGGTTAAGTCACCTCCTCCCCGTCCGGCCCCCCTAATAGTGTTTTTAATTTATGGTCAACAGTTCTTGACAAAGATTGTGGGATGCGCAGTGAGTTTTAATCCGTTAATTCGCGCATCTTACAATTAAACAATTTCCAGTAACTTACTGCATACAATGCTTTACAATTGCAGTAGTTTATTGGTTACAACGTGAGCAACGGGTGACCAGACTGGCGATGTGCTTTTGTTAGATGAGTTTACGAGATTTCTTTCTGAGCTCCCTCCACTTTACGAACGATTACAGTTGAATCAATGTACACAGGTATTGGAAGTTGCAGATAATATGCTTATAGCTGCGGAACGGATATGTTCTTGTTGTGTTCTTTTTCTGTTTCTGTTTGAATATCGCGTCAATCGCGAGGATGAAATTTCTCATCAAATTGAAGTAAACTTGCAAGAACTTCTAGGCAAATATGAGCAGTTCGTGCGACGTTTCAGGGATGTTATTCAAGTGTGCCAGGAACAAGGGACTGACAACAGATTTCGCTGTGGAAATGAATCGGTTAATGGCGAAAGGTTAAGAGGAAGGCCTCGTTTTCACGTTTCCAAAGTACAAATAGAAGGCCTAAGAGAGCTTGGGTTTTCCTGGACCAAAATCGCACGGATGATTGGCGTTTCAAGGGTGACCTTATACAGACGTCGGCGACAATTGGGAATTGAAGAAGAAAATAATTACAGTGAAATTACCGATGTTGAGCTTGACACCGTAGTTCAATCTGTTGTTCAACTATCACCCAACTCTGGAGAAGTGATGATGAGAGGCGCACTTCTTGGTCGAGGATTGCGAATTCAGAGAAGGCGAATAAGAGCGACACGCATCGTCAGCCATGTTGAAAATATAAAACCTCACCACTGACCGTTGTTATTGTGGGCTCCTTATGCATTGCGCAACAAGTTTTATATATTGCAAAGAAGTTTTATATTTGCAGAGAAGTTTTATATTTGCAAAGAAGTTTTATATTTGCAGAGAAGTTTTATATTTGCAGAGAAGTTTTATATTTGCAGAGAAGTCTTATATTTGCAGAGAAGTTTTATATTTGCAGAGAAGTTTTATATTTTCAGAGAAGTTTTATATATTTGTAAATAAGTTTTATATTTGCAGAGAAGTTTTATATATTTGTAAATAAGTTTTATATATGTTCAAAGAAGTTTTATAAATATTATATGAAGTATTATATTTAAAAACAAGTTTTATATTTGTGACCAAAGTATTATTGAAACAAACGGCGCCCCATAGATTTCCGTCTTATAATCTTTTTAATATCACGGCCACCTTCGGTTTTCATTGTTTCCACACGCACATTTAATATCGAAACAAGACGCCTGGTCAGGCGTTCACTCGGGGCCTCGGGCTACTGCAAAATCACAGTGCTATGCAGTGCTAAGGTCTAAAGTCTATTAAACACATTGGTCACAGACAAAAGTCAAAACGCAATCCAATTCTCCGATAGAAAACACAATTTGCAATAACAAAACACGATTGCCTGTATTTATTAACGTATTTCCACACATGTACACAACGTTCATATGTTGAGTCTCTTCAGGTATTAAATATCAACACAACTATCAACGGCGTGTGCGTTTGTAAGTGTATACAATATCAAGATACTTGCCAGCGACATTACTGACCAATAACTATGTCTGTGAACACACAGAACACATCCGAGACGAGTGATCAGACATCAGGAAAGCAAAGAAAGAAACAGCGGTTAATATGTCAAGTCTCTTCGCCTTTAATTACACACCTTCATGTTTACCGAACGGCGTGTGCGATTGTAAGTGTATATAATAATATCAAGATACTTGCCAGCGACATTACTGCCCAATAACTATGATCGTTTAATAACTACGTTCAAGAACACCTTGATAAAATAACCCTTGAAGTGTTGAGTTCACCAAAAGCGAAAGAGTTTAATATTATAGAAGTCGGCCTGACCGGAAAACATGGCTGGTACCGGAAGTAAATTGTGCAAAAATGCAATTTTGTGACACGGAAAAAAAATAAATAAAAGACAGAAACAGAAACGGAGCCGAAACCTAGACTCGGTCTACCTATCGGTAGCCCGAGTAATAACCCGATGCATAAAGGTGAGGTACGATTAGTAACTAATCATACCTAATCTTTATGCACAAGGTACGATTCCCGTGAATTTGCAAAGGGAATAGGCAATATCATTGCCCAATGCAACGGGACCTGGCCTAAAACATCTCGAGAAGAGCACACCGGTAGCCCCCCCCCCCCCCCAATCGAGAAGTAGAGACAAGTGTTTGCCATCTCGAAGTATGTAGCCCTAAACGAAAGGCAAACTTTCATTGTCTATAACTGGTTTGTTTTCTCAAGAATTTATTACAGTTTGCCTAGAACATAAAATATATGTGGGCTAATACTAAATCAATGCGCATGTCTGTCTTTACACTGTTGTTGTTTTTATAGACAACTATCTAGATCAGTGGTAACCATTGAACCGATCATATACATGTATTGTTATTTAAAAGCGCTTGTAATGTATTTACAGATATAGATATATAAATGGCGATTGTATTTCAAACAAGACGCCTGCTCAGGCGTTCACTGCTCAGGCGTTCACTCGCGCTACTGATTTCTGAAAGCTTGGCGTAGCCTGCATGTACCTGCTCTGGCAAGACTATATATGGCAATGGCAATGCATAATTGCATATATTTTGACAAATAGAATCTATACGGTCTTATATGAACTGCAGCAGTGCAGGAGTCTAGGTGGAGGCTAATGTTACGGTAGTCGGTACATAATATAATTTATTAAATTAGAGAAAATTACACACTACAAGGTCTTTGAGACAATGAATAATTAGAGGGCTAGTGTTTATATGGAGGCGAATTAACCAGCCTGGGTACCCGAGCTAGCCCACTTTGCCGAGATGATTTTTATTGTGTTTACACGAGAAGGGCTAGCTCGCTTGCCTGTTGTGCTAATTTATTGCGTAATTTATCAGTTCTGGTAAGGCACGAAGTCTCACTGTTTTAAATAGGAACTGTACATGAGCAATCAGAACTTATGAATTGTTAATATGTTGAAAAAAGCTGATTAAAAACAAATTTTGTACACCTCCCCCCTCGCTGATCACAACCCTGGACCGCCACTCCAAAATCGATTGTGGGACGTTCTAATTCGTCAGCGAGCCTACCCGATAGCTGTACTGGAGAAATCCGCCAAGCGTAGTGATCCCTACAGAAGAAAGTGCGTGAGCCGCAAATGTTTCAGCAACAAGTGTCGAAGAGCAAAGATACGCCAAACAGTAATTCAACGTAAAACATGAAGAATCAAAGATGCTTGGACTTAAATGAGACAAACAGCAAGACACTTTAAACGTTAATGATCCCTACCGAAGAAACACCACCGACAAATTAAACGACGGAATACTTGGGAAGTTGGCCCAGATATACGATCCTTTAGGGATAGTTGCACCGCTGACTCTCACTGGGAAAAAAAATCTATCGAGAGGTTTGTGAGAAGTAAGCACCATGTAGCCTCCTTGAGCGGACGTTGTGAGGTTCCCCCACTAACGTCTGCTCGGACGCGCGATACTTTCCTTTCTCGATTGTTAACCAATCAGCCAATCAAATCGTTTCTTGTTCATAAACTTCCGGTCACTTTGTTGTTGAAGCCACGTCAATCTCGTTCCGGGAAACGAGAGGCTCGGGATAATCCGTTCACGCCATCACAGCTAGATTCTTGTCGGAAGAAGAGTTATATAGAGTTCACTGTGTTCAGCAGCCAATGAAATATCGATGTGAAACGGATTATCCCAGAGTTTCTCGTTTCCCGGGTGGGGAACGTGGGCTCTGGGAACGAGATTGAAGCCACGTATAATATAAAGGCCCGTTTCAAACGTCGCACTTCTGCTGTGTCGATTCAATTGATTTAAATGCAACGTTCGAATTAAACTCTATTCAATTTGGAAAGCGGGTTAAATTCGACAGCTTTTATTTGTCGCATCGTGCGGCAGAAATCTGCCTTGTCGAACTCAATCCATAAATCTCTGGCACTCTGCCTTGTCGGGCCACGTCGAACTCAATTCATAACAGCGTTAAAAAAAATCCCTGCTTTCAATTCCCTGTTCCTTTTGTATCTCTTTGAACATTTTGTTGGGATGCGTTTATTTAAATGCGACGTTTTAAGAGGACGGAATAAAAAGAATTATTTTGTTTGGGCGACTGAATACAGTTTCGTCGCTTTAGAAGGATTTTCCAGTGTTGAAAATAATTTGAAGGCAATAAATGAGGAACTAAGGACCTGTTTATATGGAGGCGAGTTATAAAATTACCTGGCCAGTCGAGTTATTATACTCTGCACATGGCGAGTTCCCGGTCACTGTTTTTCCCACCGCATGCAGTGTTTATATGAGACAGACGGGTAGAATTGACAGCCACTGATCTCGGCGAGGCGGGATAAACATTTCCTCATATAAACACTTTTACCCGGGTAACTCGGCATAGCGGGATGAATTTTTTATATTCGTTACTTCATGTCACTTTTGTTGATAAGAATCATCTCAAATATTACAACCCGCCAGGTAATGTCACGGCAAACTGGGTAACTCGATTGACCGAGTAACTCGCCAGTCGCTACCATATAAACAGGCCCTAAGAGAAGCATTTACCCTGCCGCAACAATGTATAAAAGAGCGTAAAATGACCAGGAGTCGAGGCTAAGGAGTAGTCGTATTAAAGCCGTCGCTGAAGTTTGAAACGGACTAGAAGGCGTAACTGTCAAACCGTAACGGGCCAACCCAATGAATCAGAACCAAGATGCCTTAGATGTTCCTGGTTTCAAAATTCTACCAGCTTATCAAGACAATCAATCTTTGTTCCCACTGGCTGCAAATCCTATAGTTTAAAGATCTTTAGGTAGTCATCGATATCCAGGCTCGGTGGCTCCACGATTTTAAGAGCCACGCGCTGATTGGTCAAGACTCAAGAAAGGAATGTATAGCTCCGGAAATACAAGCGTCTGCACGCAGGCTATGTGTCGCTCATCTGAGCGCCTCACAATGTCTGCTCAAGGAGGCTAAGCAGCGCAACTGAATAACATCTTCTACGTCGAGATATTCAATTTAGCCGAGCACGAAAGGGAACGGAAGAGACCTCGACCAAAACATCATTTCTGGGAAGCCACACAGAGTTGCCAGCGGAGGAGGCTACGCCCTTAAAATTTCGAAGTGACTCTATACTAGACTTGCTCCAAGTACACGCGGTCCCTTTCCTCCCACGCCTTCCGCGTGGTCCCGCGTGGTCCCGCGTGGGGCCGCGGACGTGTAATGATCCGTGTCACTATCTGATTGGTATGTCTCCATTAGGGTATCACGTGCATTGTATATTAGATTTTTATTGGTCAATTTTGTTAGCGATGGTATAAGTATTAGCCTATAAACGTTGGATCAACTTCTCGTGCTGCCTTTCTGGTACAGACCTTCTCGCAAGCAACGAAGTTCCATCATTTTAAACTCGGTAAATTATTTAATTTTTGTACATGCATGCACTGTACATTTTATTTATATATTTTATCGATATTGTATTTGTATGTGATTTATGCTGCCGATTGACCGCTGTTTGCTGGTTCGTTTATAATCCAGCAACAAACAACAGTAAACAGAAATGGAAGGACAAAATATGCATGTGCATGCATGTTCGCTGTAACACAGATTCACAGCATTAATTTGTAATTTGTCTTGTTCTCATGATTAGGTGCATATAGTAGTTTTATTACTAAACGACAAACATGGCTTCAAATGACAGGAAAGCTAAAATAGCAGCTTTACGAGCAGAAGATCGTGCTGCAGCCAGAAAATATGGTAAAGATGTGTTGTTTGGCGCTGACTCCAAAAGATCCTTGATAACGTCGAAGAAACCAGTCATCAGAAAGGCAGAGATGGTGTGTGCGGAAGATGAACAAGTCGAGCTTGATGCAAGCCCTGAATTGCCGATATATACGAGAATGGTTTTAAATGAAGGCGAAGATGCTAATGTAAGACATAAATTATGCTATTCTTGTTGGAATTTGTTACTAGTAAAAGGGGGTCTTAAAAGGATCTTTCTGAATCTAATCTTGTTTAGGGTTAACAACAGTCGAAATATAGTAAGCTTTGATATACTGCCGAAACAGAGAACGTAGGAGTCTCACGTTTCGAGCGAAGGCCCTTCGTCAGAGAGGAACGTACTACGAGTCTAACGTTTCGAGAGAAGGCCCTCTCTGGTGACAAAGCAACCTTCGCTCGCGAAACGGTACACGCGCGTAATTAGACTCCTGTCGATGCGCGTCCGTACCAGATTAGCATATGTTGTTTGCTGTTTAACCACACAGTGACACAAACTGATCGGTACGGACGTATAACCAGAAATATAAACGTAGCTATACTATTGCCGAAGCTCATGCATGCAGCAAGGCAACACACGCCGACAGAAGATCGGTAGATTAAACTTGTCGAGCAAAATCGTCTGGCGTTTATAGACAGAGGCAGTAAAATATGTAACTTGCCAAATGGCAACACTGCTGCGGGTCAGTAAAGGGTTAAAATGGCAATACCAATGATAGAAATGTCACTACAATTTTCATGTCATGGACGGTGTTTATGCGGCGCCCCACTGCTTTTACTTGCAAGGAGCGAAAGGACGTCTGTTTTCTCATGCTAATCTGGTGTATATAGTATCTATAAACCAGGGCTCCATTTAAATCAGCGTTACTGTAGCTGAACTGGACTACCCTGTATAAATATTATGAAATCAATCAATCAATACGCCAGTATACGCTTCGATTATATAACCGTGATTATATAAATGTAAACGGCAAAGACTGGAAATCGATCAACTCATGTTGCAACAATCGAAATATAGTAAGGTTAGATATACTGCCGAAACAGAGAAAGTAGAAGTCTAAGCAAAGAAATATTTTGCGTGGTGTTTCCACAAAACTTATTTAGATTACTCATTAATTATATATTTCCTATTTTGAAGATAACTTTAAATATTATACTTATGTAATTTCTTTTTACACGCCCCCTGTGGAAATCAGCTTCGGTTGACGCGGGGTTAGCGTGGTTAAATAAAGTTCTTCATTCATTCATTCATTCATTCATTCATTCATTCATTCATCATTCATTCATTCATTCAACGTTTTGAGCGAAGGCCCTTCGTCAATCATGTTTCGAGCGAAGGCACAGTCTCGTTGTTTGAAAACTCGCAGGATAGCTGTGTACTCAATCAGCAACTACTCAATCAGCAACCTGCAAACGCTTAACGAATCCTCGATGGGTTGCCCTAAAAATGTTCTAAATGCCAAACTTTGGATAATGCGAAATTCTACATAAAGTCTTCAAGTATAACATCACATTTATGTGTTGTTCGATGTTTAAAACCAATATTTTAAGGAGCCCGTCGAGGAGTCGTGATAAAGAGTTTGTTTGCTCAATCGTCAATCGACACTTAGAGATTCAGACTTAAACAAGACGCCCGCTAGGCGTTAACTCGGGCCACTGGTCATGCATGCAGTGATGCATGGGCAATGGGCATGGCGTTGAAGGGCATATTAGAACACTCACTTGTTTACAAAAAACAAATTTTTATTGACTACACTATTATACATGCATGGAAAACCTAGATTGGGACAACATAGAATTTATATAAGCTTACTGAAAGCCATCATGACATTGCCTCAAATATATCTCGAAGTATATGTACGGTAGAATATGACATTGTGTACATGTTATACTTTATAAATATTTTAGTTGTGTTTATAAACAGTTTTATAGATAGTGTTCTGTGTTCACAGATTTCACATTACGATATCCGAAGTGACTCGAAGCCACAACAACATTATCAACAGCACTGCTCATGCTATATATCAAGTTAGCATCATGTTCATTGGTATAAACTTCACATTCATACATACAGTTTTGCATTAAAACATGTATCTTGGCTTGGACTTTCATAATATGGATGACTTGGTATTCACATTGGCATTAATTGGGGTTTCTCTTTTATTAATATCATTGGTGGTTGACGGTTTCATAGTCTATCCAACTCACAAGTTCAACAGTGTGATCATAGAGGCCTTTAGTTCAGACACCAGCGTTAAGGTTTGCTGTTCAATGATGCCAGATGTGTTGATGTCATAAAGTCATTTACTAGCAGAGTAATAAATTGGTGGTTCATACAGTAGTCCAACTGACAACTCCAACAGCAACTGTGTGGTCTTGAGGCTGTAGTTCAGATGTCAGTGTTAAATGGGTACTTTGCACTGCATTTAATACCAGAGTAATAAATTGCTATTGGTGGTTGATGGTTTAATAGTCCAACTCACAAACCATCTAGCAACTGTGTGGTCGTAGAGGCCATTTACTTCAGGCACCAGTGTTAATTTGTTTGCTCTTTCATTAATATCAGATATATCAATGTTATAAATCCATTTTAATACCAGAGTAATAAGTTGATGCCGTTTAATAGTCGAACCAACTGACAATTCCAACTGTGTGGTCATAGAGGCCATTTACTTCACACACCAGTGTTAATTTGTTCACATTTAATATCAGTATTATAATAAATTGGTTGATGGTTTAATAGTACTCCACAAGTACTCCAGCTGTCATCCTGAAGAGCCTTTAACTGTGTGGTCCAAGCAGCCCTTACTTCAGTGTCAATGTTATAAAGTCATTGTGCAGAGTAATAAATTGGTGGTTGGTGCTGTAATGGTCCAACTCACAACTTCAACAGCATAGTTGTACAATCCCAATGGCAATGATGCCATATGAACATTGCTGAGGCTTTTCATGACTCTACCAGATCTTTAGTTTTTATCTAAAACATGAAACAGAGAGAAAACAAGTGGGTTAAAGCAATTAAGCTATGCATGCATGAGAACTTTGCAATATTAAAAGACAGTTACATAAACATTCAGTATAATTTTTTACTTACATTAATTTGTTGTCCCAATGCTTCAGGTTGTCTAGGTCCTTTCAGGAGAGAGGTGCTAAGTATAGGTGCACTTGAATTCTCACACCCACCCTGCACAATTTCCAATGGGCCACCCCTTATTGATAAATATGGTTAATTGTGAATATGGATCCATGGATCTCTGAGGAGGCAATGTACATGGTGTAAGATAAACGTGCTTGATAACAATTGCCAGAAAGAATTGGATATAACTACATGTACATGTAATTAATAAAATCATTTCAATTAATGTGATGGATATAATTATTCCCGGCCTAGTTGAAATATTGTACTACAATTTTGATAGCATCATGATCAGAATAATACACATTGACTACATAATTGTCAATTATTTGAAATACTGTGGATTTAACATACACATGGTCTAATAAGCTACCAGAAGAAATAAATGTAGGTTTTGTTACAATCTGAGTGTAATTGAGAGATTCCATTAAAGATTTTAGTGGTTGAACTTGATTGTCATTGAAGTAATTAATATTAAAGTCGCCAAGAATCATGTCAATAGTAGGATATATTTCAAACATTCTACAAATTGTGAGATATTGGAGTTCTGCTTTCGATAGAGCAAAAGAACAGTTTGTATTTCTCTCAATTTATTATTAATGAAGTACTGTTGGCATTCATAGATAACTTGGCATTCATAGTAAGTTGATCGCATAACCCGTGTCGAAATTGCTCATATTTTAGTGTAGGTTCAATGCGATCGATAGTGTCGTCGGGTGCAGTTGCAAGTATTGCAAGTATTGTGAGCGTATTTATAAAGAACAAGATACTTGCCAGCCACATAACTGATCCCAGACAATTCTAAGCAAGCAGGCAAGAACACTTCGAACCACTCAGTCGGAAAGAAAGAAGGCCACAAATCCACAATGCCACATGTCATGCCCGCGGTACATCAAAGCATGATCAAAGAAAACCGACTCGTCACATGCCTCAGTTTCGCAAAGCTTATTGGTTAATATCGCCAGTGGCCGCCAGAGGACTAA
Organism: Corallium rubrum; assembly: GCA_964035015.1. Lineage (NCBI taxonomy): Eukaryota > Metazoa > Cnidaria > Anthozoa > Scleralcyonacea > Coralliidae > Corallium > Corallium rubrum. Next base: position 46,764,723 of record OZ035997.1, read on the forward strand.
TAACGCGTCGCAAAAAAATAAAAATAATAATAATAATATGATGGAGAATCGCGAAACCTAGACTCGGCTACCACAGGTAGCCCGAGTAATTAGAGAACGTATCTGTTTTGTTTGTATATAGATGAGAAAATGTCATGGTGATTTCCGTCTTATATCACGGCCACGTTTAGCCTGCGTGCAGGAATTATGAACTTACAACCAGTCTGCGCATCGGAGTGATAAAGCTTGTATGATCATAAGTATCATCTTCCGGAAACGAGTAGAGTCTGCACGCAGGCCAGGCCACGTTCGGTTTTCGTTGTTTCCACACGCACATTTAATATCGAAATAACCCGATGCATAAAGGTGAGGAACGATTAGTAACTAATCATACCTAATCTTTATGCACAAGGTACGATTCCCGTGAATTTGCAAAGGGAATAGGCAATATCATTGCCCAATGCAACGGGACCTGGCCGAAAACGTCTCGAGTAGAGCACACCGGTAGGGACCCCCCAAGCGAGAAGTAGAGACAAGTGTTTGCCATCTCGAAGTATGTAGCCCTAAACGAAAGGCAAACTTTCATTGTCTATAACTGGTTTGTTTTCTCAAGAATTTATTACAGTTTGCCTAGAACATAAAATATATGTGGGCTAATACTAAATCAATGCGCATGTCTTTACACTGTTGTTGTTTTTATAGACAACTATCTAATATTAGTTTATGTGCGTGAATTTGCATTAGATCAGTGGTAACCATTGAACCGATCATATACATGTATTGTTATTTAAAAGCGCTTGTAATGTATTTACAGATATAGATATATAAATGGCGATTGCATTTGATTTCTGAAAGCTTGGCGTAGCCTGCATGTGCGTACTCTAGCAAGACTATATGGCACTGGCAATACATAATTGCATCATATTTTGACAAATAGAATCTATATGGTCTTATATGAACTGCAGCAGTGCAGGAAGCGCTGTATATGTATTAAAACAACAAGGCCGTTTTTCTGAAAATTAAACAGCGGATCTAATATATTTAGTTGACAAAACCTATGGTGTCGAATTCGGCAGATTCAAGCGATCATTTTGATATAGAATTTATTTAAACAAGACGCCTGCTCAGGCGTTCACTCGAGCGCCGAAGTTTGCTAATGTAGTATAAATGTAAACAGGGCCGTCTTTCTGAAAATTAAACAACGGATCTAATATATTTAGTAGACAAAACCTATAGTGTTGGATTCGGCGAATTCAAGCGATCATTTTGATATAGAATTTATTTAAATTCAGACAAACAGAAAATATTTAAACATGTTTTAAAACACACGTTTCCAAATGTAATACGACACGCGTGTAAGCATGTTTATGACAATTTGAAGCCAATTGTCGCATTACTGATCAACTATAACTCGGTCACTTGCAAAGCTATTCAAACAAGTAAACAACTGAGAAACAGTGAAATGTCTTGCAAATATTCAAAAACATCGATAAAATGGCAATAAAAGCTTCGTTCAAAAGAGACAACCTCTGATCATCCGGAGACAACTTTACATAATATGGAGGGTGATGTCTGCCAATATTAATACTTACATTTTGTGTTCCAGTTTCACGTTTTGTTATTAAATATTTACATTTTGTGTTCTAGTTTTCTCGTTTAGTTAATATAATGTCTTATGACATTTAAAAGTCGAATTATGATATTCGCGCTTAACATTCTATTCTTAAACATTCCATTGTGATGACGTCACATGATGCCTGGCACTCAGAACACGAATTCAGAACGTAAAATCAATGATAATTTATTTACCGCAAAAAATTGCAATTATGTCGTTCTTCGGCTTCGAGCTCTGCTTCGATCAATCGATCATACATGCAGTACACTGCATAACGATGGCAGAAAACTGATCAAAATCACACGAAGCAGCAGCGTTGTTACGACGAACAGCCAGTATTTTAACAGAAGAATTGCGTACTTCGAATTTCAGTTGGGTACAGCGTACTGTGTGCCAGGGGGGGGGGGGGGGGGTGTAAAAGGCACCAAAAGGCGCCTTTGACTGTCATTTTACTATTAACAAGACGCCTGCTTAGGCGTACACTCGGGCTACTGAGTGATTGCGGCAACCTGCTGTGAACCTTGGCATGCCACAATCCCACTCCCAGAGCCCATGCCCCCCCCCCCCCACCCACCCAGGAAACGAGAGACTCTGGGACAATCCATTTCACATCGATATTTCATTGGCTGATGAACACAATTACTCTTCTTCCGGATAACAAGAATCCTGTGATGGCATGAACAGATTATCCCAGAGCCCCCCACCCCCCGGGTGAGGAACGCGGGCCCCAGGAACGAGATTGGGCATGCCATAGCCCATGCATGGAACCAATGCACACAAACATTTGTTTAAATGTACATACATTTCAGATGCAATGAAGTTATGCAATGTAGATCTGTAAAATTTAAAATTACAACAATAGACCTTATTCCAAAATGGCAAACATTTTAAAATTATTTAAGGTGCATATCAAATAGCCCTTATCACCTCGTTTTAAAGTAAAAATTATTTTGAATTTCCCACATGAAAACAAGTTCATATAATGCACCTATCAATGTTAAGCACCCAGGGGGGGAGGCTGGGCAATAGGTGGGGATTAGACTTTTCAATATTTTTTTTTGAGTAAGTGCCCCAATACAGGGCTACCACACAGAGTTAAATAGTGAAAAATTACCCTCACTGGGGACGTCCAGATTTGCCAATTCCCCTACTAAATACTATCAATGAAAAATTTACTATATTATTTAATGTACATATAAACACATTCTTAATCTGACAAAAATGTTCCTATTTATATATTCTCAATATATTGACTATACAATATTCAGAACATATAAACGTTTATAATATAATTTAATACTTGCTCAAATGTTCATTTTTTAAATATAGATCAATAAAAATTCATCTGGCCATGGCCATGGTCTCTACGAATCTACAATACAACATTTAAATATTATATATTATTTATAACATATATATTTCCTGTACTTGCCAATAAATATTTCAACAACATTCAGGTTTTTATCTTTAAATGCTTGAAAAGATTCTCAACAATCTGCTCGTAGTTCTCGTACTTTGCTTCGCTGAGTTCGCCCGCCATGATGCTTTTCACCCGTTGCTCACGTTGTAACCAGTAAACTACTGCAATTGTAAAGCATTGTATGCAGTAAGTTACTGGAAATTGTAAGATGCGCGAATTAACGGATTAAACTCACTGCGCATCCCACAATCTTTGTCAAGAACTGTTGACCATAAATTAAAAACACTATTAGGGGGGTTGGACGGGGAGGGGGCGGCTTAAAAAAACCCCCCCGACACTTTTCAAGTTAGAGTTAGGGTCACCCCCGGGAAATTCACATTTTTGAGGGTTAGGGTTAGGGGGCTCGGGGGGGAAGGGTTTCATTAAAAACCTCTTTATTAAACAATTTCCAGTAACTTACTGCATACAATGCTTTACAATTACAGTAGTTTACTGGTTACAACGTGAGCATCGACTGTGCTTTTGCACGAAACATGCACGACAGATCTCCCCGGTCAGCGGTTTTCGCGCGGCCCATAAAGAACCCGGGGCTCCGAAAGATGGTCAAATGCCCGATCACGGGCGACACCCGATCCGCACGTTGTATCTAATAAACTACTAGATATTATATACACATTGTATCCAGTAAGTTACTGGAAACTGTTTAATTCTAAGATGCGCCAATTAACGGATTAAAACTCACTGCGCATCCCACAATTTTTGTCAAGAACTGTTGACCATAAATTACCAACACTATTAGGGAGGTTGGACGGGGAGGAGGCGTGTTAACGCCAGTGTTGCCAACCTTGGGATTTTATCCCAAGATCTTGGGATTTTTTGAAGGAGTTGGGATTTTTTTGGGATTTTTTTCTCAGGGATTCAACCTTGGGATTTTTCTTGGGATTTTTCCAGAGCAAACAGTTTCGGTTTTAAAAAGCTAATTTCAATGTTAATTATTATTTTTTTAATTTACTTGATCATTAGATCATAGCCCCTACTAGCCTGTAAACAGACTGTCTTCAGGGGGTGTGGCTTTGTGAGAAGAGAAGACAGTCTGTGGACAAACCCAAACCATTCAAAAATAAATTCTCTAGTCCATGTGGTGGACTAATGTTCTGATTGGCTTATAATGTCTCTACTGTACTTCCGCTTCTATTATGATTGGCCAACGGTTTCTAACTTTCACTTTCATTATCAGAATGTGGTTGGGATCGTTTAATATTTTCGCTTGTGTTGCGACAAAATCGTTCAGTTAACTTTTAAATAATTAAGGTTATTTGCTGTGAAGCCGAGACGTTTTGCTCAACTTTCAACGGGTTCAGTTTAGCAGAAAAATCCCCAGTGAAATCAGCGTGAGCTTCTGGAAAAGGCAGCCAGTGAAAGAATTGGCAAATCAACTGCCTTGGATACTTAAATAGGATTAGAAGGAAATCGCGGGGTTTCCTTTTATTGCAGAGCAATGGCAGTCAATTAACGATATCGTCACAGTATTGTAGGTAGACATTTATTTCGCCAGTGTAGATACGTCAAAGGCGAGTCACCTTGCAGTTTGTTTACATGCCAGGTGTCAAGGGGCGGAAGGCTAATTATAGGGCTTGACGCCAGACGTTCTTTCTCCTCGTGTTTTCGCCTCCCCGCTTCGCGGCTCGGCTCCCCCCTACGTTCTTTATGTATTCGTTTGATTTAGACAAGATGAAGTACTCTATCCAAATGAAGTATCACTGATACAGTAGTTGGCTCAGAGGGCTCAGATAGCTAAGAAATGAAACTGTCCGGCAATTTGGCTCTGGGGACACGAGATTGGAGAATCTTGGGATTTTTTTGGTAAAAAATAGGGAATCTTGGGATATTTTCAGACCTATATTGGGATTTTTACGAAACTTGACTTGGCAACACTGCTTAACGCCCCCCCCCGACACTTTTCAAGTTAGGGTTAGGGTTACCCCCGGGAAATTCACATTTTTGAGATTAGGGTTAGGGGGTTCGGGGGGGGGGGAAGGGTTTCATTAAAAACCTCTTTATTAAACAATTTCCAGTAACTTACTGGATACAATGTGTATATAATGTCTAGTAGTTTATTAGATACAACGTGCGGATCGGCTGCGGGCGAAGCTGCTTTGGCGAATCCCGTGGGTATGCCCGGCCTCTCCCCCCCCCCCCCTGGGTGCTTAACATTGATAGGTGCATAATAAGGACAGGGTGCATAAAGTGTTGGCTGATGCATGATGCATGTAAACAAGTTCGTTTTCCCGAATAACAACGGCGATCTAAATACTTTCAGTAACAAAACATACAGTGCTGGATTCAGGACATTCAAGCGATCATTCTGATATAAAATTTGTTTATATGGAGCAAACAGAAAAGATTTAAACATGTTTTGAAACACACGTTTCCAAATCACTGTCAAATGTAATACGACACCTACATGAAATCTAGACATACAGTTCAACATGTTCATATTTTGCATTATTCAGTGATTATTACTGGTGTTTTGTACTTGTTATACTCAGTAAATAGTATATACGTTTTATGATGTACTGTGGCGTTTGTTTCTTGTACCTTCAGGTCAACTTTACTTGATGTAAACATAGCATGTGTATTCCCGTGGCTTTCGCAACTCGATCGTCCATCTCATGAACTAACCTTCTTTGTGTTTGTTAATATCGATAGTTTGCATATTTAGAAGTCTTAAATAAACGTTTCACTGTGATTCAATGACACAACAACTCCGGTTTCGAAATCGCTTCCAACGAGGCATCTTTCTTATGCTTTACGCTGTCGATGTTCCATGGCAATCCGTGCTCGATTTTGCGAGTTCTTTCTTTTAAACCAGCTTCGCCTTTGGCCAAAGTGTTGGTAGGTTTTCCAAGTAAATTGCTTATATGGTTGATCAGTGATGTGCTTGACACAACCACAGAAAGGAACATGATTGTCGTTCAATAGGGGAGTTCAAGGGTTTTTTCGCCATATTGCAAGGGGTGCAAAACCATTGGGGCGAGCGCGCGGCCATCCCTATATATCCTTGTTAAAATCATGGCGAAACTCGCGAAGCAAGGATATCGCTTCGGGTTTTGTCGAATTCGTCTTTAATCGTCGTTTGGATAGCTTTTCTGTGGTCTGGTATGTTCGTTCTCTGATTTTAGACCATTATCGCTTATAACCAACGCGTAGAAACGCTATAATACGAAAGTTTCCTCAACTGAGAGGTGGCTGCGCTGTTATGACGGGCACGTCGACTGACGATTTCAGCAACGTTTTGTATAACTTTAGCTCCAACTCTCTTGTAAATCACTCGAACTTCAAGCATATAGTAACGTAAGTAACCAGATTTCATCTTCGTCGTCTGAAGTCTGAAATATCCTCTTTCTCGTCATCAAACGAAGTGTATTTATATAATGTATATCTCCTCGCAGGAAAGGGATACGTTTCGGGTTATGCGTGTTTACTTCTATATACACGTTCTTAACTGGCATATACAGTGCAAAATATAGTTAAATACAGTTTAAGTCTAACTATTAAGTATAAAGATAGAATCGTACATATTGATTGTATTTTTGTCGAATTAAAAATCGTGTAATTATTTTGAAGAACGAAGCAATTTTATTTGGGAAATTTGACACCATTGGCATTGAAGGCTAATATACAGATATTCTAGACAAATGTTTGCTTACGCCAAGTTTCTGCCGAAATCTGGTGGTTTGGCCGCTTATTAAGGACCAAAATTTTAAGATAATACCTCTTCACCCAACATAGACTGCGTTTGTTGTTATCGCAGTATCCCACTACACAGCGAAGCGTTTTGTCTCTGCTATAAAAATAGACAACCGTGAATAGACAAACAGCCGCGTCCCGTGTCTGCCACAATGGCGCAGCCACCCCTCAGTTGAGGAAACTTTCGTATTGTAGCGTTTCTACGCGTTGGTTATCAGCGATGATGGTCTGAAATCAAAGAACGAACATACCAGACCACAGAAAAGCTATCCAAACGACGATTAAAGACGAATTCGATAAAAACCGAAGCGATATCCTTCTTGCTTCGCGAGTTTCGCCATGATTTTAACAAGGACAAATAGGCATGGCCGCGCGCTCGCCCCAATGGTTTTGCACCCCTTGCAATATGGCGAAAAAAACCTTGAACTCCCCTATTTTCGAAGTGATCGAAGACTCGAAGTCTCGCCTCCATATATGGGAAGTATTGCGCAATTTTGGCATTTTGTGGAACCCAAAAAAAACAAAAAACAAAAAAAAAGCCGAAACCTAGACTCGGCCTACCACAGTAGCCCGAGTAACAAGACGCCTGCTTAGTGCTTAGGCGTTCACTCGGGCTACTCGATTGCTGCAACCTTGGCATAACCTCTGCATGGAACAGCGCAACAGCGGGCACATAATAACCGTTTGTTAAAAAGTACAAAATTTTCAGAGGCAATGTAGTTACAGCGGTGCATGAAGCGTTTGCTGAGTACATGTAAAGAAGTCCGTTTCTCCAAATAATTTTAATACTTTCAGTAGACAAAACGTACAGTACTGAATTCGTCAGATTCAAGCGATTATTTCGATCATTTAGAATTTATTGCGGAACTGCGAAACCGTGGTTGTTGTGTCAATGAATCGCAGACGCAGTGACCTCCTAGACCTCTAAAATCCAAATATGTAAACTGTTTCAACAATTCTCCAGAATATACGACAAAAACGCAGCGAAGGTTTGTACAAACGCCACAGTATATTAAAGAACGTATATACTGTTTACTGAATACAACGGATTGCTGCTTAGTCCTATAACTACAAAACGCAAGTAATAAGCACCGCAAAAAAAAATAATATATATATATATATAGCAAAAGATATATCACATATGTTGAACTAGTTTGCACTTGTCTAGATCTCATGTAAAAAATATCTGTTATTTTACAGTAAAAATTACTGGCAGCTTGGACGCCAGAGAAAGTACTGTAAATTAACAGAAATCGTATTTAAAAAAGTACTGTATTTTTACAGTAAAATTTACTGCTAGTAACAAACTGTTTTTCCACAATGAAAGTACTGTAGTTTTACAGGGAAAAAGCCCTTGCATGGCTACATACATAAAATAGGCTACTGCAAATTAACAGAGCCCGTGTTCAACGAGTGCTTCCTTTGTGCTATATCTTCACATTAATGACAATTGGAGACTTTCACCGCGAATAGAAAATGTATGGAACTAAAATAAGAATAACATTAAAACGCCACCGTATATTTTAATCTATATTTATTTAAATTTTTCAAGTCTTCATCAAACAATGTTAACAAGTATACCCTCTAGGCTATACTATAGTTGCAAAAACTAACCATGCAGTTGTCAAAATAGTAACTTAGTAACTACAAACCATAGTTACTACGTAAGGAAAATAACACATATCAAATATATTAATTACACTGTATCTCTGAATCTATATATTAATTATTTATACAGGTATATACCATCAGTTGTAATACACTAATACTGATACATTTAAATCATAACAAGTAAACACTTCTTCTAAACAGGAACATAATATGTAGTTCATCACTCACTAGTTCATATGGCATACAATAGAGTACTGATGCTATCAATGTGCACCATACTGAATATATAGTTTAATTTTTCACACTAAGTTGCCCTGTAAATTCCAGTCACTTTGGTAATCTTTAAAACTATTGGCCAACGAAAGGACTTTGTTGGTGAACCTTGTAATTTTTTCCTTTGGTTTTAGTAACTTTGGTTCCTTTGTCTGGGTTCAGTTTCATAAAACATCTGTATAACAGAGGGAAAAAACCCCACAGGATGATATAATTTTATATACATGGAATAAGAGAATAAATGTTGATTTGATATATACCTTTGGATAAACTCAAGAGTGGCTGCCAAACACTGAGGATAAAGATCGATAACACTGATATTTAAGTTGAAATTTATTAAATATAATCTTCAATCTGTGTTGTAATTCTTCCAAAGTTTGTATTTGATCGGAAAGGAAAGACGTGTACGAACAGAGTATTAAAAATTACTATAAATACTCGAGTGGTTGATAGCTTTTCCAAGGCCAAGGGTCAACTCGACCGACCTTTCGGTTCACAAGTCTATGCACAAACGTGCCTAAAGGCGAACAAAAAGATAGAACAAAGACTTTAGCTGAGTTTCTATAGTATATTTTGAATGATTATGATCTGTTTGATTTTAGACAATCGTATCAGATGAAATGAAGAAATCAGCTAGACTCTTGGCTGAGGCAATGTTTGTTCGTGAAAAGTACATGGCTATGAGTCTCCAGGAAATGTGTCTAACGACAATTACGGCACTAAACGATATAGACGATGAATTCAATGTTGACATTGTTCTTAAAGATCGTGAAATCAAAGTTAAACACAAGAAAGGTTGGTCAGTAATTCTGCACCCAGGGCCTTTTTGAAATTAGGAGGGTGGGAAAAGGCCCTGACATCGGCTGGTCACAGCACCCAGAAATATTGGGTGTAATAAGTTAGCAATTTAATTTAGTATGCAAAATCATTCTGAGTAATGGCGGTCTCACCGGTCCCATTGGTGGTTCCGTTGAAGCTATTTGATTATTAAACGGCACAAAACTATGCATAATTGCGTTTCCTGAGGAACGTTTAAGAGAAGCAATCAACCAATGAAAATGCAGAGTCCACCAGCCGATGCCGAGGCTTTTTCCCGCCCTCCTTATTTCAAAAAGGCCCTGGGAACGAGGTTGATCGATGTCGTGAGGTCATATTTTTGGACCAATTTAGCAACAATTTTATTTTACTCCAATCAGTAATCCAAACGCTAAATCACGCGGAGCAGTCGCTTCTTGATAAGCTTTTTGGTTATTTACTAGAAATTAAATGAATGGGGTTAAGTTTGGGGGCGGAAAGACAAAATTGTCATATTGTATAGAGTTCGTTCAGTCAGTTCACTGGAGAGCCTGAGAGCACGCGCAGGCTAATATACAACTTACATGATTACATGACTGTTTACAAATGCTGCGTTTATGTTGTAGGTGAAATGCGCAAACAAAAAAAAGTAGAGAACTTTTACGATCTCATACCGTTACCTGACGCTTGTGATTACAAATTTGAAAATCGTGATGGTGTGTTCTGCATAACCGGTGGTACGCCACTGAAGAAGGAAAGTGTCTTTTTTAAAAGAGATGGAACTCCCAAAGGCCAAATTGCTCCACCTAAAGACGAATTCCTTGATGATTACTACTTACTGTTGGCAACGTGTGCCAGTGGTCCCGTGTAAGTTGGCGTATATGATTATTGTAGTCATGATTACAGAAACGTATCCTGTAGATTTGATATTCAAGGTTAAAATCGTTTGGCAATTAACAAATTGCATATTACGCTGCCAAACGTTTTGTGCATGCGTGACGTCCAAGCTCCCACCTCAAAAAAAGAGCGGGAAAACACTGAGATATTTGGAATGTTTATTCAACCTTTTAATGCTAAAAACTTGACAAACTTCGATAAGCGCACTCTCGATACTTTCTGTCATTTCAGAAAGGAATTGTTTAATTGTCTTCACTCCTTTATTTCCACGCGTTTGCGTGTTTATCCCGCACAAATCCCACACGTTAGTTCTCGGTTTTTAAGAAGAAAATTGTGATTGGATGAAAAGGTATTGGGTCACGGAAATCAAATCTCGGCTCGGGTTCGCCGGGGAAATACGTCTGGGTTCGCAGGTTAGATAAAACACTGCTCTTCGTATTTTAAATATTACTTAATTTAAACTATAGTTTTAATTAATAATTTTTTTAAATTTATTTATAACTTAAAGTTATGAAAATCTGATTGTCATTCACGTTACGCATCAACGTTAAGCAAAAACTAATAAAAACATAATAAAACATTCGAAAAATAGATGAGAATAAGAAATTTAAATAACATGAAAACATCAGTGTTGAACCCTGCATTTGCCCAGGATATCTCTGATCTGTTCTGCTAAGTTGAAATAAATCAGTGCATATTTTAAGGATTTTTCCGTGATGGGGCAAAGGTGCAAAAGGGCCCATTGCTTGTTGACTCCTGAGGCTGAGTGTAACTGTGTGTAAGTGTTTTGCCAATTCAGCATACAAATAGCTGCTAATCTGTTATACCGTCAACCAAATTCTTATATTATACTAACCACTGTACTAAGAAATACATTGCTATGGTACTTCATGCTTGTAAATCACAAACACCCAGATTCCTGATTTTTTGAATAAGATGTAGGTAATTGGAGAACCACTGGGGTTATATAATGTAGATGAATATTAATTTGCATAGTATGCAGTATATGGCCTTAGGCCATAAAACGCATCTCGCTGTATTTGTTGTTAGCTTGCGGAGGCAACGACGGTTGAAGGCGCAGTGTAGATTTGATACGGGAGTATGTCAAATACAATATAAGAAAGGAGTAAAGATACGTAAGTAATATTCAGTATATATAGTACATGGGACACAACCTGCGACCTGAAGAGACCACGAGAAGGTCGACACAATTGTGGGACTTGGGTTTGGCAGTCAATGTAATTATGTTGGAAAATAAACAATAAACAGCATAGAACGAGGCTAATAGATATAAATAAAAGTGTGTGCTTACCGAAGTTGTTGTTATTTCTTGACAACCAACGCGCCGTGCCTTCATTTCTCAAGAGCAGTCCTCAAGTCGTATTTCTCTTGTTGGTAGTCATATCAGTTAGTGATCAGGTCAGATGTAATGAGATTGGTTGGTTCATGGTTGTAAGTGATAGTTTATAAATATTCGTTATTACGTCATTGGTTTTCTATAGTGGATGATATATGGTGTCGTTAGGGGTTAGTTGGGGTGACCCAGGATCCCTGTAGAAAGAATTTGTGGGGATGGGTGTAGGATAGAACAATTTGAGTCAACTTTGTCTCAGTTGATGTACTGTATTCTGTGTTGTAGTTATTGAGTATTGTTTGTTACATTGCATTTTATGATTTTACACTATTAAAAACTTATATTTTTCAACTTCAGAACTTCTGATCAGAGCCTCAAAGGGCCCAGGGCACTGGGGCAGCAGGCCCTTTTTTTCCTTCAGTGGTGAGGCAGTGAAAAGGGCCCACTGGGACAAATGCCCCACCAGTATGTGGTATTAAAAAAATGCTCTGAGTTGAATAGAGTAGGTTTTAAACACATGCATGCATATCATTCATGGAATACACGTGCACGATTATGGTATATAGATAAACTTGTTTTCACACCAAATGGCACGTGTTGATTGGTGGCTGAGAGGCCAGGAAAAAGCGGTATATGCTCTCCCGACACTGGCGGGAGGGCATTACGCCTTGGAACATTTGTGTTTCTTTTCATAAAAACTACTTATTTAAAGGCGCGGAAAATGAATGCTTAATTAAACAGTGTAAACATGAAACAAAACGATCAAGCTCAAAATGTAAATGAACGGCCACATGCATCTGAAGACGCGAACGATGAGTTAAAAACAAATAAGAAAACGAACCAAAAGTTATAATAAATGGCTTGTTAACCTCGTTTTCTTGCTCAGTACTGTCACACTCAGTTAAATATAGTACAGTTGGTATTTTGACTAAAACTCGTTATTTCATTTTTTTCCATCCGATTCATTTAATTTATAACATTCACGTTTATTTTAACTTCATTTCACATTATTTAGTTTAATTTTATTTTTATTTATCATTCAGACGATCGTTTGCGACGCGTCAGTTAAACCTTTTGGAGAAACATTACAGCATTCACACTATAATGAATCTCGATAAAGAAATGGCTGAGATGAAGAAAGTGCCAAAACGCGACTATTACAATGTTCGCAAGGTATATATACTTGTTAACGTACTACTTTCGTTAATAGTGGTGCACATGCATATGGGAAAATCTGTTGTTGTAGTTCTGATTGGCGAGTTATTTAAAGTTCTTTAAACATTTAAGGGGTTGGCAATTCGGGTAGGGATTTCTACGACTATCTACCATGAAAACTCAATAATCCGTGAGGAAAAAACAAAGAAAATCAGTACCATGTCAGTTTTTAGACTGCGTTCACACGAGTCCGGTATAGAAAATAAACGGTAAAATATGAATGAGGTGTTCACACGACTCCGGAATCTTCTGGTGTACATCCAGTATTTCAATGCTGTCCACTGTTTAAATAGATATATCTCGTCAAAAGTAAATGGAAACGAGGAGCAATTCAAAGAATATTATCCACCAAAGTGTATAGTGCATTCGGCTAGGTTTACAATTTTTATCTTAGGAACTTTAATCTTCTCCTATTTCACTGGCTAGTCATTGTTGTAATAATGTTATAATTAGTAATAGTAGCGGCAGCAGCAGCGGCAGCAGCAGCAGCAGTAGCAGTAGCAGTAGCAGTAGCAGTAGCAGTAGCAGTAGCAGTAGCAGTAGCAGTAGCAGTAGCAGTAGCAGTAGCAGTAGCAGTAGCAGTAGCAGTAGCAGTAGCAGTAGCAGTAGCAGTAGTAGTAGTAGTAGTAGTAGTAGTAGTAGTAGTAGTAGTAGTAGTAGTAGTAGTAATCATATGATAGCGAGTACAATTAAGGATTCACACTACAAGTGACATTTGAAAATTTTGCCAAAATTGCACGAGCCATTACGCGAGTGCAATTCGGCATAATTTTCAAATATCACGAGTAGTGTAAATCCTTAATTGTACGAGCAAAATCATATGATTACTCATTTATTATATGCATGACAAAATTACGACACGTACGCTTCGTACTCAATCACGCCTTTAAAAACATCTTGTTTCATTACTTGACAAGAAACATTTTCATTCTGGGTGTTCTCTGTACCCATTTCAAAATATTTACATGGAATTTTTAGTTCATGGTGTACCACAAGTCGTTGGAAATGTGAAACTTTCCATTGCAGAATTGGCCGCCATTTTGAATTTTATTGTCAACATCGTTCCCAGGGCCTTGGGAGCAGTACAATTAATAAAATAATTGTACTCAGAATGCAGTAATTTTGTCATGCATATAATAATAATAATAATAATAATAATAATAATAATAATAATAATAATAATTATTATTATTATTATTATTATTATTATTATTATTATTATTATTATTATTATTATTCATTGTAAAGCATTTTCATAGCATGTATATGTAATAGTGAGAATTTTTTGAGTCACATTCATCATTCATCATTTTTTAATCGCCAAATAATAATAGGATAGTAGATAAATTACATTGCTATAGAAGATAATTGGCAAGAGGACCTCATGAAACCATAAGGCTTTTATAGAAGAGGTCCCCTCGTATAGATTTGATATTATTTAAGTTTGAATATGCTTTTGATTAATTTTTTTTCATCTTAAACTACCAATGCTGTTTGGTCACTGTCATGGCCAGGCCCATTTAACTTTTTGTCTTTTAACTTTGTCTTTTAATGATGTTGGCTGTTCAACTGTTGGTACTATTTCCAATAGCGAAGTGCACAGATGATGTTGAATTCATCTTTGTCTGAGTTTATAATTTATTCTTGTATTTCCAACAAAAGAAAATGGATCATTAGAAATCCCGGCCCCCCAGATTCAATTTCGGTTGGTTTGTCTGAGTTTTTGTCGATAAATATAGGCATCGAATCTTGGGTTTTGAGCGTTAACTCCATGTATTGTGTTACGCTGGCATCAGTTCGGCAATTACAATGGTTAATTCAGCATGCAGTATATGCATATACTTGAATAAAAAAGGCTCATGCCAGTTGACACATGCATGCTTAGCATGCCTATTTTTCAATTATGTCTTAACCGCTTCCATTAGGTTGATACCCATATTCACGCTACAGCATGTATGAGTCAAAAAGACCTTCTGAAATTCATGAGACGTAAAGCCAAAAAGTTTCCAAATGAAATTGTAGCTGAAGAAGACGGCAAAAAACTGACTCTGTTGCAGGTACAATACATTGTCATTTTAATTTTCAGTTCTTACTTTAGACCTTTCGTCGTGAATTGGCTGAAATTCTTCTTTTCAAATGTATATCAAGAGTATTTTAATGTTTTCTTGTGTCATTGGTTACTGATGAAAAATGGTTTTTATTTTATGTAGTTCTTTGATAGTCTGGGTTTGAAAGCTGATGAATTAAGTGTGGATAGCCTTGACGTTCATGCCGTAAGTGTATAGTACTGTTATATGTCAAATATCAAATTCCATTTTTCTAGTTTTTTGATTGGGCAAGCGATCAACCTCGCGTGCCCAGGGTCTTCTTAAACAATGCGTGCCACGTTTAAGAAGGCCCTGGCGAGACGAGGTTGGATGACTAAAAGAGACCCGTCCAGTCTTTTCGCGGTAAGCTAGGCGGTAAACCAGGTTAGGTTATCGAGAAGATTGCTAAAATCTTGAGACTCACTGAAGCTTGACGACAAATTTGGAAAAACAAATTTGACGACATATTTTGGACTGGACGGGTCCCTTTGACCTCGACCGCGATCTTCGCGTGGCGGTTTGGAAATCGTGACGTTTCCCGCGTGACCATTACTTGTACTTTGCCCTAGAGTAATATGATAAGCATGCAACATTACTTGTACTTTTCCCTAGAGTAATACGAAAACCGGCAGTCAGATTCGGGTTGTCTTTGGGTTTTTTGATGTCTGTAGGTCCTACTCAACATGTTTGTTGTCATTTAAATGTGATATCCCGCGCGTTCTGTGCATGTACGAAACTGATGTTTACTTCTTCGTTTACAAAAATATATACTGATACCTTATTCAAGATTGTAAGCTTTTCTTTCTTCCTCTTCATTACTTGTACCCAAAACAAAACATTTTCAGAAGAAATAGAAGAAATGCGAAGAGATACCCTCGTTGAATCGCTTAATATTCTGCCGTGTTGCTTCGAACAGTTTACACTGAGCCGAGTACTTCATGTAATTATCTACGAATGTCATATTTTGAGGTGCTCAGAACAAAGATGGCGGATCATGCGCAGAACGCGCTGGATATCACCTTTAACACTTGATATATAACAGAACACTTATTTACTGGTGGCTCGGGAAAACTGTGTGTTTTGTTTCCCATCGACTACTTGTTGTTGCCCTTGGGTTAGGCCTAGGGGAACAACAGCGGTCTCGGCATAGATAATGGAGGGGAACTGGATAGGAAACTTACGAAACGGGAAACGATGTTTGCACAACTTTATGGTCTATTGATTTAGTCTTGTGCACCTATTAAATAACTATGAAGAATTATTATTGCACTAGCTTGAGCAAAATAGTGTGACTTCTCAGTGTGTGATGAGCAGATAAATTGTTTCAAAATGCTGTTAATAGTGAAAGACATAATTGATTTGTGACAGAATAATACTTTTTGCAATAATCAAGATCCACACTGTAATTATATATACTATTTATTATTATTATTACATGTATATTATTATTATTATTATTATTATTATTATTATTATTATTATTATTATTATTATGATGATAATTGAACTGCCTGTAAATACTACAAAGCCACAATACGATAAAATGCCCGTCTATTCATATTCATTTTAAAAGAAAATATCAAGGTTTACTAGTTAAAATATGCATCGCAAATTCCGAGCAAAACAAAGTACTATTTTGGGACGCCAGTCTCTTCAAAACAACACAGCAAACATCAAAACAAAAATCAACAACGTTGACCTCTAACACTCGAATGTGGCTTAGGCAGTTTTATAAGGCGATAAAATCATTTGAAACGTCAACATAGTCAATTTGAGGAAAAGTTCACTTAAAAACCTCAGTAAAACAATTTGCAACTAGGTTTCAACCATTTTGTAAACTGATTGAATGGGATTTGACCAATCAAAAGGCTCAAGACACCCCACATGACTATTATAGTTTCCTATCCAGTCCTTTTAAAATCCATGCTCAAACTGATTCGCATTTCAACATGCGTGTAAAGTGGACTCCACGCATATCAAGATTATAGCACCATCCTCGGGCTCCGGGATTCGACCCTATATACCCGGGTTTGGGTTTAAGGGCTAATGCACCTAACGGGTGGTCCAACATGGCTAACATCAGACACTGCTCACTTAAGTGATATTACACTATTGTTTAATTTCAGCAATATAGCTGATCCTGGCCATGTGGTTCCACCCGTTAGGTAATTAGGCGCTTATAAGTGTATAATTACTATAGCTAGTTTTTAAATAAGACGGTCCTTTGGTTCAAGCGATAACGTCGACAACATTGCAAAAGTTGGGAAAATTAAGATTATCTAATGCCCCACCCTGGGATGTTTTAAACAATCAGTTGCCCCACCGTGTCTGGGTATAGCCGGGGGGGGGGGGGGGGGAGGGGATCTCTGCGACCAAAATCTTTCATTCTATCCTCTGCAATATAATTGTGAAGAAACGTCAAGTGGTGGAGACATATCTATATTATTTTTTGCTTGATGCACTCCATAATCATCGCGTCGATCGGTTCTAATTAAAGAATAAGGTTTCAGGATGCCGTATCCTGGATGCCGCATCCTGTATATGGAGTTATATCTTTTTCTGACTTTTGGAGTTATGGTATACTTTCTATGCATAAAAGAAATTAATGTTGGGCGATCACAAGTACAACCGCGATTCTGGTTAATGTCCGCGAACGTCAATAATTATGTAGAACTTTTGTCACAGTGTAAGGCCTGGTTTAGACGTCGAAGTTCCGTCGCATTTAATTCGTCGAATTTAATGCGACGATTATGCGACAGAAGTGACACAGTTCGGTTTAGACGTCGAATTTAATGTGTCGCATTTAATGTTACGGTTGAAATTTAACGCCAAATAGCTCTAAACGTTGGTGTTTCGAGTTTCGAATTACCGCGCGTTGCAATTGCATGGCACCCAGCTGTTAAGAGAAACGCCATGTTTTTATCTTCAAGTGAGTATATCAAAAAGCTAAAACACAAAGAAGACCTTCAGAGGCTCTCTGTGTTTCAACATGTGTTGTTGGTCGCCCGTTTGTCGTTAGTGAATGTATAAGCTTTCGCTTAAAGCTCTCTCATTCTTAAAACTCGATTAATGTATTGCTTTCGGCTAGTTCGACAGTTTTCTTCACAGAAATCTCCAATACCTTTTATTGCCACCCATGCAACTTCATATACTAATTGTTTTCGTCCGTCACAAAACATTCTGGACGATACAAACAAGTACGACATGTTGAAAATTATCTTCGTGGGGCCCACGAACTGTAAAATTGTTGGGTATTGAGGGATATTGTAGGATAGAAAAAGTGATTATACTAATTTATGCATTTTACTCGACTGCATTTTATGCGACGTCTAAATCAACGTCGCATTTCCGTCGAATTATGCGACACAGCTCGTCGCATAATTCGACAGCGTCGAATTAAATGCGACGCGTCGAATAAAATCAGTTTAGACGTCGCATTTCCGTCGGATAAAATTGGTCGCATTAAATGCGACGAATTAAATGCGACGGAACTTCGACGTCTAAACCAAGCCTAAGAGTTGCCAGCGAAAACAAACCGGTTATAGAAAAGGCCTCAAATAGCCAAGGAATGCGGAATCTTATTTCGGCGGTGAATGGAGGTGTATTTTGCTATACAACCTTTCATATATGTTACTGTGTACAACCTGCCCGGCCTTATCAGCTTTAACTTGATTTGTAATTCTTACTAGCGTTGTTTTCTTTTCCTTCCTACAGGGGAAAGAAACATTTAATCGTTTTGACAACTTTAACAAGAAGTACAACCCAGCTGGTAAACAGGAATATCATTATTATATTTTATACAAGTAACGGCGCGTATATACGTATACGTTTTATCGAAAACCTTTTTTTATCGATAATACATTTTATCGAAATGTCGTTTTACTCGAAAATTTTGTTTTACCGAATTTTTTTTTTATCGAAAATCTCACTTTACCGAAAAAAAGTTTTTTGAAAAGAAATTGCGTTTAACTGAAACACATTTGATAGACTTCAAAGTCGACCAAAAATATATTCACTCCAAATCACAATTTATCCAGTTAATATAGATAGGCTGTCAACAAAATAAATGCAATGCTTTTATAAACAAAAAAATACTACTTTAATTACAGTTAAAAGCTTCTAGGACAGCGTCGGCCACGGTTGAAATCCAAATATTACCAGGGTTAAGTCACGTTGGCCTGAAAAACAGAGAAAAATCTTCTCGACGTTTCGAGCGAAGGCCCTTCGTCAGGATAATAATTACGGACATTAATTACGTTATGTTTTCAATCTGTTTAAAGATTTGAAGTTTCCCTCGATCCGCGCGAGCAGATATAGTTTTGACGACACATGCAATTAATTATTGTTTTCAAAAAGACGTTACTTTTTACTGCAAGACCGCCATTTGCAGGTATTTGCAGCTAAACGTCTCACTTTAATCCGATTTTACGAAAAACGTTTTCTATTAATTGAAACTTCGATGAAAAAAATGTTCTCGATAAATCTCAACATAGGTTGGCAAAATCTTTTCGATGAAATACAATTTCGAGGAATTAAAATTTTGATGAAACAAAATTCAATGCAAAAACTTTCCGCCATGAAACGTGGGTAAACTAAAGTAGCCTAAAGTATGCCAAAGCCGCTATATACTTTGACTCTGTTTATAAGCAACTACAAGCCGATAGTCATGCACGTCAGATTTGCTATGTCTGTAGTAAACGTATTTAATAGAATATTACATTTAGTGTACTCTAAATTTAGTTTTCTTTGATTATTGCTGGGCAAGTCGGTCTTGATCCGAATTTTGGCTATTTTTACGTGAACATTTTAGGAAGCGATGACCATTAATTAAGTTCGCTGTGGTAAATACTTTTGACAAATTTTACTACCTTGTCACAATCACTGGTCACAATGGACTCGTCGATAGTGACGTCATCTTGAAATTGCCATATATTGTAGTCTATCCCGATGAAAAAAGTTTAGCGATTCATGGTGGTATATTTATTCTTTTCAACACTTTTTTGCAACAATTATGCATGAATTGTGATTGTTGTGTTCTTGCATGGTAAACAACAATGCGCGAGGGTACCGTCATAAAGAATATCTTTATATAACAAAGATGTAATATAAACCGTGCGTGCTCCATATAAACTCGATGGCATGGAGCACGGTAATTTCCAACATAATGAGAAACTAATTTTTAATCAGCGAAATAAATATTGTTTTGCATCTGATTCTCTGTTATAAAAAAAGGTTCATGGTTTGGCGTGCTTCATTGAGGTATGGATGCACTTGGGAAGTTGGAGAGCACTAAATAATCTAGAGCTATTTCGTGCTCTCCGAACTTCTCGCGTGCATCCATAACTCCTCGATGGAGCACGCCAAACCATTTCTTAAAGTGCCACTAACCCCTTTTTCTCGCAAATCTAAGAGCCCTTATTGAGTGGATTAGGCCAGTTAATAAATTATTGGTATTGGACGTTTCGTTGATCTTCTGTAGACGACCAAAGTTGCATCCGCATGTCCCATGGCGAAGTAGGAAAGGGAATGGGTATATTTCTGGTGTTACGTCAGACAAGTCAAACAAGGAACTCCTTTGAGCTCTGTCTGGTGAATACATGGAATTTTTTGGGTTGAAAATTCATTTTCCCAACTAACTCAATGTAAAAATTCTATGCATTCAGCAGACAGAGCTCAAATGAGTTCCCTTCATCCTTCTCCGCCATGGGACATGCATATGCCAATTTTTGCAACTTTGGTGGTCTACAGAAGACCAAAGAAATGTCCAATACCAATAATTTATTCACTGGACTAATCCACTCAATAAGGGCGTTTAGATTTGCGAAAAAATTTTTGGGGGGTTATTGGCACTTTAATTCTGTGATCTAGTGCTAGGAGTTTCATCAAGTTTATACTGTTTTGTTTGAAAGGGCAAGGCAAGCTGAGAAAACTCTTTTTGAAGAAACAGAATTACATTGAGGGAAAATATCTCGCAGAACAGATTAAAGGAGTAATGGCGAATCACGAAGCTAACAAATACGTCAACAGTGAGCTGAGGATTTCTGTTCATGGCAAGTACACAGATGAATGGGAACAGCTTGCAAAATGGGCAATTAAACATAACGTTCAATCGCCCAATGTGCGTTGGATGATACAAGTCCCAAGGCTTTTGTAAGTTTTTATTCTCATAAACTATATTTATTATATGGCACGGATTACTTCCGGTAAAATCACGCGCTGTGATTGGTTGCTGACGCGGCGAGATTTTTCCGTAATGCCCGCGAGCATTATGAACATTGTCAATGCCCTAAGATTGGAAACAAACAAAAAATCCTAATAAGAAACTTTTATTGCAGCAAAACGACGAAAATAAATGAAATAAATGACGATGAACATTACAAAAGTAAATTCTAGTATCTAGACGAGAAAGGAACAGCAGAAAATAATGCTATATAGTTCGGTATTTTGACGAAGTTGAAGGAAGCGAAGACCAAGATATACAAGATTGTTTTTGAAATAAAAAGTGCCATATAAAAAACCACTTAATAATCTCGACCGTTCGGTCTTTACGTAATATTTCATAATATATTTTTGACCAGGGGTTACAAACACGAGAGAACACTGAAAATTACTCTGACGAGTTAATAGGCTGAGTGACTTTTGTTGTTCTCGAGTGTTTGTAACTTCTGGTGAAACACGATACACGAATTTATGAAATAGCTTCTCAATCGTCTATTATTGTAGTAGAATTCGCCTTGAATTTATAATTAAATAAACGGTCTTTTGTTTGTGCCGGTTATTATCTGATTTCTTAATTATGAATTCAATTAGCGCGACCTTTACCGGGTTTCAAAACTGGTCGAGACTCTCGGGAAAACAAAGCTAACTGTTTCCCGAGGGATCAGACATTATGTGCTTTGTTACATAGCTTGAGTTTTGCTGAATAATTTCGACGGTTATCAAGGGAAAGTACACAAAAGACAAACTGAAAGACTTACCAAAAAAATTACGTCTGGCTTCGTAATTTCACTTCAACTAAACATGCAAATATGAGTCTCAGAACAAAAGAACAGCAATACATTTCTCCAGTTAATTTTCACACATGCTTTGAAAACTTATAAATAGTCTTTTTTGTACCAAACAAGCTTTTGTTTATAGGATACCGTGAAGAGTTCAAAGTTCTGACGGGCAACAATTGCAATATTATTGACCGAGTGGGCAATAAGTTCTCACTAATTGTTGCCCGCTCGGTCTACATTAAAATTTAGCTAAGGTCATGTGACCACAAACCAAACAACGACAGTCATCGTTTTATCCAGCAAAACTCTAGCTATATAACAATGTAAACAGAGCAACCAATCCACTTCCATCGGACAAGTGTCCAAGAACTCCTGGAAAATCCTGGAATTTGAAAATCCTTCTATATTTGTGTATATTTTAGCTTAGTTTAGCTTCATTTTATTCTATTTTTATATAGCGACATTTACCGTGCGAGAGGCAACTACCAGAACTTTGCGGAAGTTATGCAAAATCTCTTTGGTCCAATGTTTGCAGCTACGCTCGATCCTAAATCGCACCCAGAGATGCACAAATTTATGACTCAGGTATAATGTCTTATTGCCGTTTACTTATTGATATGCATGCATAATATTCGCTCAAAAGGTGTGTGTGTATATACTATACGCGGCACTGTACTAACATAATACCTAGGCAGTGATTTAGATATAGCAAAGAAAAAAGGCGGTAAACTGCCGAGATTTTTGGCAATGAAATATTAACTGGTACAGTCTAATGTTATGTATAGGGAATAGCACGGTTTCGAGTGCGATTTGAGGGAAAACATGCACGAGTGAGTTTTTCAAAGACTATCGAAAAAAACAACTCACAAGGGCATGTTTTCCCAAATTGTAAGAGAAACCGTACTATTACTTATTAGTCATGATATATCTGGTTGTTTACAAACGCTTTGTTACTTCTCAAAAACGTTTACTTAAAGCATTAAGAATCTTCTAGTTTTCTTGCAGGCACTTTACTTGACAACAATAAAGAATAGTTAGCTTCAAATTTGAAAGAATTGTTCTCCTTTATTCCAAATTTTGGCCGCCATCTTTGTGTGTTTTGTGCAGCAATAGACTTGGTACGAGATTAATAAATGTTATCCGTCAAAATCCGTTGTAGAACGTGATTGGCTTTTCCTGTTTTTGATTGGCTTATTAAATAATTAATAATCTTCATAAAAAGATGTTCAAGTCAAGTCAACTGTACTAATTATATGACTTGTGTCTATCCGGACTTCTCGAATAATTGGTTGTAAATTAAAAACGCTTCGCTCCTATCACCGCTACTTGGAAAGATTGACTCATTTGAAGCACTACGAATCTTCTAGTCTTTTGGCAGGCATTTTACTTTACAATATATAAGAACAATTAGCTTCAGTTCACATTTGACCGACTTGTCCACCACTACTCCGAATCCTGGCCGCCATATTTGTGCAAGAACACCCCAGTGAGCTCTGTATATAACTGGAGTGATATCTTTGTGGCTGACAATGTGCAGGCTTGTAGGCCTGACTAGTACGTATAATTCCAGTCTTCTACGCGTCTGGTCCAGTCTGATCTGGTCGAAAGAACGCGTAGGAGATTGGAACTATACGTACTTAAGGCCTACATGTCCGCCGTGTTTGACTTCAATTTTTGCTCGGTCAATGACCAGCAGATATCACTCCAGTTATATATAGAGCTCACTGAAAAACCCTGAGTACGAGGTCGGAAAATACATCCGTCAAAATCCAGAATTGTTTTTTTCTTTCAGTTTGCATTGTTTTTGATTGGCTCCACAAATTTGGACTGTATTTTCTTTTTTCTGCACTGTAGTTTCTTAAAACTGCACTGCTCTGAGTATATCCGCAAAATTGAGAGATTATTTTATGTATATTATTATGAAAGGAAAAGACGAAAAGTTTATCAGTATGAAGTTTTATTAGAACGATTTCATGTTATGTTAGAAACTTTGCCATTTTGTGTTGATTCAGGTGATCGGATTTGATTCGGTTGATGATGAAAGTGTGCCAGAGTTGACTCCATTTAATGAGGACAGCCCCACTCCTTCAAACTGGACTGAAGTGGAGAGGCCAACCTATTCGTATTACATCTACTACATGTACTGTAATATCATGACACTCAACCACTTGAGAAGGTAAGTGCTAAACTGGATTTAGCGAAATGTATAATATGATCACGCTTTCGAAAACGCCATGTACATGCGTGCTTTCTTTTTCAATGTTTTTTATTGGATACTTGAAATTTCCACGCTGTCTGGCCGCCTACCGTGGATGTTCTACGGGTTCTTCCTGGTAGATTAATTATTATTGTTTTGTGTTATTTAGAGAACGTGGAATGAATACTTTTGATTTGCGTCCTCATTGTGGAGAAGCTGGTTCTGCTAAACATCTTGTTGCTGGCTTCATGTTGTGCAAGAATATTTCTCATGGCCTGATGCTACGCAAAGTAAGCGTGTTTAAAACAATTCCTTTTATGATAATCGCATCGTATTTGTTTTATGTCTTCAGTTCTTGCTTCATCATGATCATCATCATCTTGGTCACTATCATTTTCATCATCATTATCACCGTTATCATCTCCGTCTTCATCATATTATGAGCATTATCATCATGGTCACCATCACCATCACCATCACCATCACCATCACCATCACCATCACCATCACCATCACCATCACCATCAGCGCATCAGCAGCAGCAACATCAGCAGCATCAACATCATCAGCTGGATCAATATCATCATCAGCACCAGCAGCAACATAAGTAGCATCAGTAGCAGTAGCAGAATCAGCATCAGTAGCATCATCAGCATCAGCATCAGCAACAGTAACATCAGCAACATCAGTAGCAGCAGCATCAGTAGCAACATCAGTAGCAGCATCAGTATCAGTAGCAGCATCAACATCAGTAGCAGCAACATCAGTATCAGCAGCAGCAGCAACATAAGCAGCATTAATAGCAACATCAGCAGCAGCATGAACATCATCATCAACATCAGTAGCAGCATCATCAGCATCAACATCATCAGCAGCATCAATATGCTGACCAGCAGCATCAGTAGCAGCATCAGCATCAGTAGCATCACCAGTATCAGTATCAACATCAGTAGCATCAGCATCAGTAGCAGCATTAGCACTAGCACTAGTAGCAGCAACAGCAGCAGCAGCAGCAGCAACACAAGCAGCAACAATGCAGCATCAGCAGCAGCATGAACATCATCATAAACATCAGCAGCAACATAAGCAGCATCAGCACCAGTAGCATCAGCATCAGCAGCAGCAGCAGCAGCATCAGCATCAGTAGCGGCATCAGCACCAGTAGCATCAGCATCAACATCGTCATCAGAGCAGCAGTAGCAGTAGCAGTAGCAGCATCAACATCAGCAGCAGCAGCAGCATCCACACCAGTAGCAGCAGCAGCATCATATCAGCAGCAGCAGCAGCATCAACATCATCAGCAGCAGCATCAGCAGCAACATAAGCAGCATCAGCACCAGTAGCATCAACAGCAACAGCATTGGCATCAGCAGCATCACCAATAACACTACTATCATCGTCTGTCGATCATCATCATTAACAGCATCAGCGGCAGCTGCACCATCATCATCATCAACAGCAGCAGCAGCAGCACCATCAGCAGTATCAGCACCATCAGCATTAGTAGCATCGGTAGCAGCATCAGCATAGCATCAAGCATCAGCAGCATCACCACAATCAGCAGCACTATCATCATCTCATCATCATCAACAGAATCATCATCGGCAGGAGCATCAGCATCGTTACCATCAGCATTGTCACCATCAGCTGCATCATCATCATCATCAGCAGCAGCAGCAGCAGCAGCAGCAGCAGCAGCAGTAACATAATCATTAATTATCGTCGTCGTCATGACTATCATGATCATCATCGTCATTATCGTCATCACCGTCACTACAAAGATTTAATTTATAGAAGCGATTATCCCAGATGAATGGACAATTAGTTCTAATCGTTCGGTATTGCTACGGTTAATCAAGAAGTATATATATAGCGATATTTGGGATTTGGTCCAAATATTTTCAGAACAACTGATGATTTGAGAACAAATACGTGGTTGTTGTTTTGCTGCTTTTGTCGTTGCGCTGTTCATGATGTTGCTGCTGTTTGCGGTGTTGTTATCGTAGTTAATAACATTGTTGGCATTGTTTTTCTTAAACGAATTTCAGGCTCCAGCAATGCAATATTTGTATTACCTCACTCAAGTTGGGATTGCCATGTCACCACTAAGCAACAATTCTCTGTTCTTGGAATACAGTAAGAATCCTATGCCCAAGTTCTTTGCGCAAGGATTGAACGTTACTTTATCAACTGACGATCCGTTGATATTCCACTACACTCAGGTTGGTTGATTTGTTTTAAACAAAATTCTGTGTCAAAATTATCGGCAGTTTTCTTTGTATCACGCAAAACGCGCTTTATACAAGCGATTTCTTGTATGACCATTGACATCTTCATGACCACACCTAGCTATCACTTTCGGTATCGAATCGGTAAAAGTAAATTACTTATGTTTATTAGTGGCACAAGTTACTTCCGGTAAAACCACGTGCTCTGATTGCATGAGACGCGTCACGTGTCGGTCGATTATTTCCTGCTCAGAATACGCGGATTCATCAGCCATTTTTTTTACAGGTGAACAACGGCGAAAGAAGTACAAAGAAATTGTTGAAAATCCAAATAATTTAACGAAAACAGTAACCTAAGCACTAAATCATGTATGCATGAATCAGACGATGAGCAGTCTGAAAGCGAGTTTTACGATCTCAAAAGCAATTACAACTGAAGAACAGCGACATCAGTTGAAAATGACGAGTCTATGGCATTGCAGTCACACCAGTACATGGACCGGGCTGGACCGGTTAACCGGGCTAGCCCGCTTTATATATAAAACGCATGTTGTTTTAACATTTCGATTACATGGCAAGCGGGCTAGCCCGGTTTGCCGGGATCCCGGTTGTCGCAACTGGGCTAGCCCGGTTAACCGGGATGAAAATGTCCATGTAATCGTTTTCATCCCGGCAAACCGGGCTGAAAAACTGTTGAACTCGCTTCGATACGCGTTCATTTGCTTGACTGTGTGAATAAATATTGCTGAAAGGAACTGAAATTAGAACATCAACTTTGTTTGTGTGTTCAGTGATCAAAGCGAAGATTTAATAAATTAATTAGTCTTCGTGAAGACGTTTTCTTGGGTTAGCTAAGTCTTAACAATCTTTTTATTAACGATGGGCTTACAAAATAAATAATAGACTAATTAGTGTAAAATTGAAGTAAAACTAATTGATAATTGCGAATTTCGGCCTGAAATCATCCCGGCTTACCGGGCTAGCCCGCTCCATGTAATCGTTTCGTAAACTCATCCCGGTTAACCGGGCTAGCTCGGTTAACCGGGCCAGCCCGGTCCATGTAATCGCCCCCTTAAAGGCACAGTGTCACCATGACGCAAACTTGAAAAATTTCGCGGACAAATTCAAGTTTACATGATTATAGTTATCGTGAATATCACACACGTCAAAAGTTGGACTAAATAGTCCGTAAGAAAACGCACTAATAACTTACTCTTTTAATGTTTAAAGAATATTATACACAAATATATTTGTCTCGCGTAAAACTATTAATTAAACGGTAATTTAATACCTGACGCTGTGCCTTTAATAAACCAATAATTAACCCCAACTGCTTGGTCATGACGGAAAATATAAGATTTTGGTATTTTATGTACATACCTCGCCCTAACAGGCTCGGTCCTTACTGTGGCAAGAGTGTGTGTTCTCTTTATAGGACATCACTAAGGGCATGTTTATATGATCCCGGTATAACGGGATGCCCAGGTGCTCCCGCGGGATCTCGGCTTTTACATAATTTACTGTTATTTTCCAAGTTACGTTTATACGGAGACCGGACGTCCCGCCTGACCGAGATCTCGACTGAAGCAACCGGGATCCCCGATCAGGCGGGAGAAATGTTTGTCCATATAAACGCAATATCCCGGTAGACCGGGATGAAGTTTACGGAACTACAATGCTTTTAACTTTGAATATTACGGTCAGAATTTCGTGCAAAGGGTCAGGTCTAGAGACAAATCACTGAATAAAAGTGAAATAGCTTCTAACATAGTAGAATTAGGGCGAGTTTTTGCTTTTTTGCTCCAGGATGAAATTTATCCCGGGCAACCGGGGCATCTCGGTATACTGGTATCATATCAACAGGCCCTAATTCATTTATGACTGATCGCAGGACTTCGTACTTTGCTGCGGTTATTAATTTGTTCATAAATGGTGTGAATAAATATATTCAATTTAAGTACGATTAGGCTATGTTGAGCGAGAGTGCTTGGGTCGACTGGTATCATGATAGTTGAACTTGGCTTGAGATCCGTGTAGGTGGTGTCTTGAGCTAGCTACTCCTCGCGGAATAGCTATCGCCGTTGCAATTTTCCGTCTCGTAAATGGTCGATGCCAAGCCATTGACCTTAGTAAATCTAGTATGACCAACAAAACGAACACTGAAAACGGTAATGTCTGTTCTTTAGGTGTTCTTTTTTGCTTGACTTTAACCGCAAACCTCATCTATAAAACCTAATCCTAACCATTATTAATTTTCACATGACTTGGTTTCCTTTGTTCTTTTCGATGAATAAATCACATATCCCCTCGTGGCCTCGAAATAATCTATACAAACCCCTAACGCTAATCAAAAATCGAGTTTACCGCCTATCTTATATGCTGGCGTGTACGCTAGCCTGACGAACTTAATTCTAATGTTTTGACCGTAAGTATGTTAAGCCCAAACACAATCAAGATCTAGATAGCTAGAAGATGCATACGAATAAACCTTGGCAGGAAAGAAATTTTGAAAGCAAGAGGCGATTGCAAAACATATATAGCCCTAACGAAAACCACCATAAAACACCTCAATGAAATTTACGTATGTTAAAGCGGTACTTTAAAGAGAGTAATGTTCACGTTGATGTAAAGTGACATAGTGGTGTTAAATAAACGGGCGTCAAATTTTCGGCACCTTTGATTCTGTTTCCGCTCTGTTGGCGTGTCTGTCATTCGGCGCTTAATCATGCGTGTAAGTAATTGTCTTGGTCAAAACAATGAACGTTTCTTCACTTTCTTCGACACTAAAGAAACAGCAAGGAACAACATTTTCCGATATACTGTCATCCGTTTCGTCTAAAATCAATGCTACTATATGGTTCTTGTTAAAGTTGAAGTTGAAGGAAATGGAGTCGTCAAGTAATTACTAGAACCCATTCTCCTTGTATCACAGCTGTGTACTCGGACACGCCCGTTTCCTCGCCCGCTATATGTCCGCCCTTGGTTGAGTGATTGAACCCAAACGCTGCTATTAGCTGATTGTTTGATTATACCAGAAAAAAATAATGTGTTTCACAAGCGTGAAAATGCACAATTTGCAAAACGTAAACAAAAACATATGTTTCCAGACACTTCATTTCTAGAGACTATTCTCTAACATTAAGCTACTGAGGCAAAGTGGAGAGCTAAGGTTGAAAATTAATATTCATGTTCTTCCTGAGCGGTAGCGTTTGCATATATGGGATGTAGATAAAGTGATGTTATGAGCACTATGTAATCCCAGGGCCTCTTTTAAGGAATTTTCCGTGGGAGGGCCGTTCACAAAAAGGGACTGTTCTAGGGGGGTCTGGGGACATGTCCCCCGGGAATTTTTGAAATTTAGACTCTCGGAAATGCCATTTCCTGCATTCTGAGGGGTGATTTTTAAGAACACTGAAGGTTATAGAATGTCATAAAAACTAGTTAAAATACAAATGGTGAGGAACTACAAAAATATTTTTTGTACCACATACATCTTATCAAAATAAAAACTATTTCACTAATACAAAGATTTATCTATACCTTTGTAACAACTGAAAATATTTAAGTGACTTGCTTATCCATACACATTTTATCCTGGGGCGAAAGGGACTTTTACTGGGGGGGGGGGGAGCAAAATCAATTCGGGGGGGCTCAAGGGGGGACTGGGGGGCTGTATAGATATTAATGAACGTAAAGTAAAAGATTTGTGCACTTTCAGGCCACCCTCCATAAATTGTAGCTCATGATTAGCCGCTTTGATGTTCACTGCGTTTCCAGATAATTTCAATAGGCGAGTTTCAGGGTGTTGCGCGCGCATCGTTTTGGAAAGGAATTGGCGGGCTCTCCACAAAATAAGCAATGGCAAACAGACTTGCTAGCGAGCCAACAACAGCAGAGTAATAGTGTTAAACATCCATAAACGGCATCTATACTTTGTTTATTTTAAATAGTATGTTTACTTTGAGGGGAGCTTGCTAGTTTTTTTGAAAAATGATGTGCGCGCAACACCCTGAAACTCGCCTATTCTAGGGACTATGGTTGCATCATCTAACCTTAATCACGGAAGACCGAACGAATTAGACACCATGCACCCGCGCTTATACCTATAGCTGTTTAACTTTGTATTTGATGAATAACCTCGCTTGATTTCTATTTTTTGTCTTGTTACAGCAACCGCTTGTAGAGGAGTACAGTATTGCAGCTCAAGTGTATAAGCTAACTGGAGTTGATATTTCGGAGCTATCACGGAACAGCGTTTTGATGTGCGGATTTGAAGAGGAGGTAATTAGCTGGAATGAATGGAGCAGTATTTTGAAAATGTGATGAGATCATTCAATTGCATAGATCGTTTTCATCTGACGTCACGGCGGCCATATTGGTGTACCAAAACAATGAAATGGCGGCCATATTGGTGTGCCATCTATGGGAATTTAGCTCTATTCTTATTCAAACATTTCCTTATTGTTTCACCACCCCAATAAAAAATTTTAGCTGCTAAGACAAAGTCGTTTGGGGGTGGGGTAACTGCTGGAGGTGTTCTAATACTTTTCCCACAACCGTAACACTTGCGTATTTGCGTACCGTGTAAATGTTTTAATATGAGCTGGCTTTCGTGTTTATCGAACCCCAATGGGGCCACCAATCACGTGAGTGAAAACGATCCATACATGCTCCAGAAAGCTTTGGGTTTCGATTTCAGATAAAAATTGTGGGCAATTACTTGTAAGAGGAATTTTTTTTTATGTCGCGTAACATGCGCTCAAAACAAATTTCTACTGATATCTACATATTTATTTTTTTTACTTTTTGATGTTTCCCCACATGTACTTAAACAGCTACTTGACTGCATGAATTACACAATATAGTAATACTAAAATCGGTTTTGAATGGTACGCCAAAAAGAAAATGCTGTTTGAACACAAGATGGATTCAAGTGGATTCAAAGTGGATTCAAGATTTTTTATAGTATACCTATCATTTATCTATTGATGTTCCTCAATCCTCAAATGCTCATAAAATGTTTGTTGATTCTATAATTTACACAGTAATACAAATGAGGTTTAATACTAATGAGGTTTTGACTGGTACACCAAGTACACCAAAGCAATTATAGGGTTTTCAACGCTTTTCGTCGAAATATAAATAGAAAAGATTTTCCTCGCAATTTTGCTTAACAGCAAACATACTGACTTGTGTGTGAATAAAAAGGAACATTTAGACGAGAACATTATTATCATCATCATCATCATCATCATCATCATCATCATCTGCCACTACCACTGCCACTGCCACTACCACTGCCACTGCCACTGCCACTACCACTGCCACTACCACTACCACTACCACTACCACTACCACTACCACTGCCACTGCCACTGCCACTACCACTGCCACTGCCACTGCCACTATCACTGCCACTACCACTGCCACTACCACTAATAATAATAATAATAATAATAATAATAATAATAATAATAATAATAATATGCCAAATTAGAAAGCCCCTGGTCCAGACGGATTACAAGGATTCTGTCTGAAGCATTTCAAACCGATTAGAACGGTACTGGCCTCAATGTTGAACGAGACGACAAGACGTACTGGACTGGTTGGTAAAAAGAAAAACCTCATTGATAATTAAGGATAGAGAAAAAGGAAATGTGGTTACAAACTTTCGGCCAATAACGTGCCTACCACTAATGTGGAAGTTACTTACAGGGATGTTGGCGGACGAACTGTATGAACACATGAATAGTGCAAACTTATTACCAGATCTGATGAGCAAAAGGATGCAGAAGAAAGTTGATCATAAGAAGGCATATGACATTTTACCACACTCATGGATCAAAAAGTGTATGAAAATGTTTGGGGTGGCGGAAACATAAGATCGTTAATAGGGAGGAGCATGGAGAGATGGGAAACAGAACTAACGTCTGGTGGATTAGAGTTAGGAAAGCTAAAGATAAGGAGAGGGTTATTTCAGGGTGACAGTTTGTCACCGTTACTGTTTGTACTAACGGTGATACCCCTAACTTTAGTGTTGATAGGTCAAAGCTGGATATGATTTGGGGATGAAATAAGGAGTGATAAATCATTTTTTATTTTATGGACGACTTGAAAGTGTATGGAAAGACGGAGAAACAACTTGAGACATTAGTGAATACGGTTAGGGTTTTCAGCTCTGATATTTGTATGGAATTTGGAATTACGAAGTGTGGGATGCTACTGATGAGGAGAGGAAAGTATATACGGAGCGAGGGAATTAAAATGCCAAATATGATGAAGAAACAAAGGAAGTATATCTTAATATGGGATATAAGTATTTGGGAGTACTAGAAGCAGACGGAATAAAGGATACAAAGATAAAGGAGAAAATAGAAAAGGAATACTTCAGAAGAATTAGGAAAGTTTTGAAATCGAAATTAAATGGAGTGAATTGTATTGTAGCCATCAACTCAAGAGCTGTACCCATTGTACGGTATGGAGCAGGTATCATCAAATGGGCGAAAGAAGAAATGAAAAGGTTAGATCGAAAGACAAGGAAACTACTAACAGTATACCGAGCATTCCATCAACAGGGTGATGTGGATAGATTGTATGTAAAGAGGAGTGCTGGAGGGAGAGGGTTGATAAGTGTGGAGGATTGTGATATTGAGATTAACAGCTTGTGGAAATATGTGATAGAGAATGAAGAAGAATTAATTAGAAACTATGTAGGAAGAATAACTGAGAGTGTGTTATAGAAAGTGACAAAGTGAAATTACTTTTGGGATGTAAAAATTCAGACAAAGTGATAGAGCATTCAAGACCTTATATAATGGTAATGGATAAGGGAGCGGTCATAAAGTAAGTGATACCCCAGGGCGGAGGATATTGAGATAGGGTATGAAATTTTTCTTAGTGATCAGGGTGGGGTTACGAAATAAATTTATCATTTTAAGAGGGGGTATGAAACAACATTTGATTTTTCCAATACAAAAATATTTTTAGTTAAGGCACCGTTACATGGTGCAATTTTCCATGCAAATTGTCTTGCAATGATTTGTCATATATCACTGCCATCATTGTCTCGTAAAATAATTTGACCATTGCACAGCATGTTTACCACACAGTGTAATGGTTTTTGCAACTTGTTGTCTCGCATGCAATGGCGTTGCGAGACAAGTTGCATAAAAAATTGCACTGTGTAATAATAGTATGCACCTTTTACACAACCCCACAATAACATCTTTTTAGCTCTTTCCTGTCCGAATTGGTCTTTAGTATTTTATTCTGGCTAACGCCAGACGATTTTATGTACCTCTGGAGAAGCCCTCAGACAGGAATGAGTTAAATTTGATAAACAAAGATTTTGTCCATCAAAGTAAAACAAGAAGTTAAAACTCATCTTCATCTTCACTGGTATCAGTATTTCCAGTGCCACTTGTTTCCATCTTCCAAAAGAACGTGACATCATTTTTAAAATATCTCAATTATCAACAAATATGACGTCATGTCGGTTTGGCAGTTGGAAACCAGTGATCTCAATATCAGTGTTGGAAACACGTATTTACCATTTTATTATATACCGACTATGACATTGTCATGACAACGCTGCTAAAAATGAAAATGGAGCCAGTATAGTCGAAGAACAAAGTGCGCACTGAAGTAAGAAAATCTTCAAAGATCTCCAAACACGTAAATCGCTTCAAACAAATTCTCCCCCTGAGTGTGAAGAATACTTGTCTGAAAGAATTAACTTCTTCGAAAGGAAAGGGGATCTTAGTGTTCACAAATGATATCTTGTGTAATTACTAGATGAATGACCCAATGCATGCAGTATCTCAATATTAAACAAGCAAGGTTTATCCCTTTTTAAAACAAACACGATATTTTGTTACTTTTTCATGATGGGGTTGGAAATATTGAGACCATTTTCTGGATGGGGTACCAAATATTATCTAACAATTTTCTGGGGGCGTGAAATTTTTTTGAAAAATTGAAAATATCCTCCGCCCTGGGGTAGCATTTACTTTATGACCGCTCCCTAAAGGGACAAGAAAGTGTTTTATTGTTGGCGTGTCCTTTTGATACACGAGTGAAAGAAAAAGAGAAGGTAGAGAGATACCAGGATTTGAAGAGGGAAATAAAAAGAATCTGGCAATGTAATGAAGTACGTCAACATCATACCAGTCATAATTGGAGTATTGGGTACTGTAACCACCCGTTTTAATCAGTGGATAAAGAAGTTGGATGTAGCGATAAACTTTGACACAATGCAAAAACCTTGTTTATTAGGATTGGCATTATTATTATTATTATTATTATTATTATTATTATTATTATTATTATTATTATTATTATTATTATTATTATTATTATTATTATTATTAATGGGGAATATCACAACATCCGACTGCTCTTTCTGCTTGGAACCCGAAACCTTGCTCCACGTCGTCAGTGGATGCAAGATATACCTAAACGAAGGACGTTTTACGTGCAGCGACACGATTCCGTTCTTAATTTCATTGCAACCTCTCTTAAATCCGTACAACACTATATTAACCTTTATGCTGACCTACCTGGCTTCATCAGTCCATCTGTTATCACCGGAGATAAGTTACGCCCTGATCTTCTGATAACAATCGAAAACAAATACATCTACATACTCGAACTGACTGTTGGATTTGAATCTAATCTTCTTACTAATGCAACCCGTAAGAGACAAAAATATCTAGAACTTATTAACGAACAGCACAAAAATTATGAAAAAGTGAAATTTATAAATTTATCTATCAGTTCGCTTGGAGTTTTTAATCAGTCATGGCCAGTCATCTATAGACTTTATTGAAATGCTGAAAGACCTGAAATTTGACGAACGATGTAGAAAGTACTATACTCAGAAAATGATGAACACTTGCATAAGGACCTCTTACTATATATTTTGTAAACGTAACAAAGAATGGGATAACCCGACTTTAATGTCATACTAATATTTTTTATACCATATAGTGTTAATTCAAGTAGACATTGGTAAACTACCTGTAAAAGAGAGGTTTACCATTGTAGTATACGTAAATCATAAATAAATAAAGTTTCCATTATTATTATTATTATAGCTTATTATAGCTTAATTACATATTATAGGTTGCAACTCAGATATCTATAATTAAACTGCAACTGCGCCTATAATAAACTACCTGTATGTGTAACTGTAATTGTCATATCTTCTTTACAGCACAAGCAACACTGGCTGGGTAAGCATTACGACAAGGATGGTCTGGCTGGCAATGACATAACCAAGAGTAATGTTCCAAACGTAAGAGTTTTGTACCGTTACGAAACCTTGGTGAAAGAGCTGACATATATTTGCAATATTGTCAAAAACTCTTAATTGTTTCGTAATGGTTTTCTCTTGCACTCTTTTTTATCACAGTGGTTTTGCACTTCTTTTTTACTCATGCTGTTAATTTCGGTGTTGAGTGTAGGCTTAGTGTTCTTTCATTTTTGGTACAGCACATTAGAGTAAGGCCGTATCTGTACTACCAAACTATAATTCAGCATGGAACCTAACTCTGTTAATAGCACAAGTGTGGTCTGATCAAGTAAAAGAAAATGAAATAAAGGGAATCTTTAAAAACTAATATGGATTTCTTGTCTTATCTCTGACTCATCCTCGTTTGCAGGGCTTCTTCGGTACACTGGAAAACTGAGGCACTGGTGAGATAAAAAACGGATGTCCTCTCTCTCTCTCTCTCTCTCTCTCTCTCTCTCTCTCTCTCTCTCTCTCTCTCTCTCTCTCTCTCTCTCTCTCTCTCTCTCTCTCTCTGTGTGTGTGTGTGTGTGTGTGTGTGTGTGTGTGTGTGTGTGTGTGTGTGTGTGTATACCTCATCAATAATTCATGAGGAAAATTCAAAATAAATTAATCTTTAATCAGTGCCTTTATTATGGTATTGTATTGAGGTTTTATTAAAGATGAGTGTCCACCTAATGCTTTGCGGGCTCACAATGCAATGAGATCGGCAGTGGATGAGAGTGCACGCGATCACTTTTGTCATGTACGCAGTGCTTCCACTTGGCAGGAAATTTCCTTTTTGCGGGAAATTTTGACGGAATGCAGGAAATTTGCAGGAAAAACGATTCTGCAGGAAATTTGAAGGAAATTTCGAAGAAATTTAAAAATTGAGTAAATTTTTATACAACTTTACTATCTGTACTATCTGTAAGAGTATGTTCATCGTCGATAAGCAACCACTATCAAGCAACTAAGTAAGCAGATACATTTATCCACTATCTGACTGTAAAAAGTCTCCAGTCAGTTCTCCAAATTAATAACTTTTAAAAACATTTTTTCTCGTCTTAGCTTATTTACCTTAAGATCACCTTGCCCATGACATATAAAATAATTACATGTTGTTTAAAGTTTTAAAATGGCAGAAAAACTCTCTGATTGGAATCATAGTTAGTGGAGGGGGATGGTTTGGAAGCTACATTGTCTTTCAAGATTATGCAATGGTCATGTTGATGAACACAATAGTTCATGTTGGAGGAAGGCAATTGGTTGAAGAAAGGAAATTCTATGGACACGTGACGACGAAGGACTACACAACGAACAAAGGACTTACAACACGTGACGACGAAGGACTACCCTAATTAAACCCAAACGTTGGTATTGGATGACTGCTTCATTATATAGAAAACACAATACGTTCAGTGACCGTGAAATTAGACAAATTGAACAAAAGCATGGAAGGATGACTTTTGCCGAGTTTCCAACCCCTCTAGCAATGAAAAAGCAATCATTCAAGGACAACCACCTTGCATTGTCTCTGCATGTGGCTTTGTCCAACTCTTGGCGTATTGTACGTAGCTTGTCGGAATGGTTATAATTATATACTAAAAAGTCAAGAGTGTTTATACCACTGACTTGTATATAACTGGACCGCTTGCTCCTATTATCTTTGAGTTATGAAAAGTGTGGCCATTTGAACGTGGCGTCAAATGGCGAATTTGAGTCCTTCTGCTCATGGTAGACAACACTGACCATGATTTTGACTGGATTACAGACGCAGGCTTTATAAAATATCCCGTGAAAATGAAGAGAAAAATTAAAAATCCTTGACTCGCTGATATTTTCAAAGATAAACACAACAAATCTTTTTTGAAAGGTTAAAAAAGGTACAGAAATAAATACACAAAGCAGTTATATTGTTAATTCCTATCGGTTACTCGGTTTTGTTGTTGCATATACTTAATTGTTTTTGTTGCCGAAATGAAGAAGGCACAATTGAACTGACAAGTGAATACCAAGGTCGGCAATTCAACGGCTTGTATTTTAATACTTTTCGTAGGCTTTCGGCACATTTTAGTACTTTTCGAAAAGGATTTAATGAGCTTACTGTTGTAAAACATCAGAATTTCTCACCAAATGTCCAAATCTTGCGAAAAATTCTGTCCTTATGTTGAAATGTTCCAGTGAGATTGAAATCTGAACCAGAAGGGCCAGTGAAGGCAGGCAAATACGAAATAAACATAACTGTTAAGATTATTAAAACTTAAACCCGAAACATCAATCATATACTGAAAAACGTACGATGAAAAACATTTATTTTGTATTCCGACAGACTACATTGAAAGTTTTAACTGCACTTACTATAAGCTGGTGTTATCCAGGTGTCACTAGTTGCCAACAACGGAGCGTAAAAATATATTAAACTGGCCATTTTAGATCAATTTTCAAACAGAGAAAAAAGTTTTTTTACGAAAAGAACATAACATAGCATAAAACGCCTACAGACCAGTGTCAAGCACTGGTCAGTGGCTTCTCCCATGAGCAGAAGGACTCAAATTCGCCATTTGACGCCATGTTCAAATGGCCACACTTTTTTGGCAAGAGCAAGCGGTCCAGTTATATACAGGTCAGTGGTTTATACGTAATATTTATTAATCCTAGCAGGTTGTAGATTATTCAGGATGCTATCAACATCGTCATGGCTGGAAAATAATAATGAGAAAATCTAGCATTGGGCATTACAGTTATCTACAATGTCAAAAAAACTAACTGTATTTTCCACAATCTTCTTAATGTCATTTTTTCCCGCAACATTCAATTCTTCCTGAGGACTATTGAAAACACTTTTGATTACCTCTCATCCCCTAGTCGAACTACAGCCGAACGACGACTGTATCTGTCTTCATTGAAGGGACAATGTCCCACCAAAATATCGAATTTTCGTTTTCCTAATTTCCATGTTACATTGCCAAACCAAATATACAACTAAATTGGATAAAAAGATTCTACAGAGCCAAGCGTAACAACTAGTTTGGAGAAAAAGTGAAAGATTTCAAGAATGGAAGTAGATTACTAATCATCATCCATCACTATCCATCTCTATAGTGAGCTTTTATAACTGTCTGTTCTGTGTGTAGCAACCCGCCACGACTATATAGGTTAGTTACCGAACCCGAGGTAACTACGTCAGTTATTTACCTAGGGACGAAGGCCCAAGGTAAATAACTTATATTATGTAGTTACCGAGGTTGAGGTAACTGATCTACTTATAGTTCAAGATCACCGAGGTTGCCTAAGAAAACTGAGATACTGAGTTCGTTGCAGAGTTTGCCTAAAAACACTTCGATTGCGATGATAAATCCTTTATCACGTTCGTGACCATGGATTAAAGCTTATTTTCCCCTAATATATACTAGTAAAATTTCAGAAGTAGCTATTGAATTTCTCGTCCTCTGATTGATCGAGCTGAACCGCCTAATTCGCAAACGAACTATACTAGAAATTGTTGTCGGAATCATCGTTTTTACGGATGGTGTCTAATCAATGGTGTAATTATTTTTCAAAATGGCGACTGTACTGTAGCGACTATTCTTTTAAACCTAACGATAGAGACTGGATACACAGAAAAGCTCTAAGTTGGAACTATTTGAAGGTGAGAAAGTGTTTAGTCATAAAATTATTTGAATTTTGGGTCAGTTTTAATCGTATGTGGAATTGAAGACTTTAATAGACAGCTGTCAAAGCGTGAAGAAAACTTCGTAGGGAAAAGGGTTGAATTTACATGATAAAGCTACGACAGTTAAAGACGTCTGTTTTATATTTCTTGGTTATTCTTCTTTGGCCTGAAATTTAACTAAAACAATTAGTTACCTCAGTATCAGTGATTATCGTTTAATCACCGGGGCAATTAACTTGATTTATGCATGGTTGTGAGTAACTGTTATAAATAAACAACCGCGGTGCCGAGGTGATCGTGAACTAACTCCAGCGGTTATTTGCGGGTTGCTACGATATTTTGTTTTATTATTCCAGAAATAAATTGTTGTTGTTATTTCATGACAGGCGATCGAGAAATCAAAATTGCCATTCTGGCGAAACTTTGAAGCCGTTATATTATTTTGTCGCTTTAATTATATTTCGTGGCTTTAAACAAGTTACGGACAATACTCATGAAAACACGATTTACCAGCCGAGACAGTGGCTTTACTAAACTTTGTTGCTTTGAGTATAACGTAAGTCAAAAGGTTCATGGAAGACTTTAAACTATAAAATAGTATACTATGAAATATATTTCATATATACAGAGTCATTACTGCGTGGTCTTGTGGTTAGCGCGTTAGATTTTCAGCCTGAAGGTCGATGAGTTCGAGCCCTGCATGCATGGTCTCTGCCAACTGGCTAAAGTATTTTTTCAGAGGTTGATCTAGAATTTAACATTATGCTTCGTAACAACGATAAGAAAAAACAAACTATATATTTTACCTCTTTCAATGATAATGATAATATTAACTCCTATCTGCATGGATATATTTTTCGTTTGTCTTTCTTTCTAATTTCCAGAGTTTGTTGCAGAATTGGACATCACATTTATGCCTCAGATACAATGTCGGACAAACTTTATATTTCCTTCAAAAACTCATTAATAATTCATGAGGAAAACACAAAAGAAAATCATGACCGTATCGTATCTTTATATGTGATAAAGATTTCTCCTGATTTACATAAACTTCAGCTTTGATTTTCCCGGCTTAGACAAGGTTATTTTTCAAACTAACTCCGCCAGTCAACTTACCAAGTGGTTCGTTTTTGAAGTCGTATAATAAACTCGCAGTTCGTGTTTTATCAGATATAAAAACACTCGGCTTTGCCTCGTGTCTTTATATCTGATAAAACACTCCTGCTCGTTTATTATACAGTACATAATTAGTATTTTATGCAAATTAACAGTTTATGCAGTTCACTTTTTTTTTTATTGCAAATTTGCACCTGTAAACACTTCACAACTTTTTCTTACAAAGTCGAGTTACCTACAGTAAGACGAATGTTTTCATTCAAACGCTTTACTTTGTTATTCTTCGTTAAAATCCCTGAACAGATTAGTCTTCTAACCTCTTTCTTTATGTCATTCTTACAAAAAGCATAAGCCAAAGGGTTTGCGGCGGAATTTAAAACTATCACGGGTAGTCTATATTTGAAATCTTTACATTTTTGAGCTTTCAAAAGGACCACAAAACCACAACGCAAATTAAGTCCGCAGCAAACAAGAAAGAAGCCCACAACAATTACCATCATTAAAACCGTCGACTTCTCGTGAGGTTTAAACACACTGACACGGTGGTTAAAACGTAACTGTCTTACCAAGATGTTTGCTGCTTGTTCGTGTTTATATACAACACGCAACATGGATATCAAGCAGAATATTACAATCAAACATGGGATAAACCCAAAGAAAGCAATGACTAGCCATATAAAAATATCTAAGATAAGAGGTGATTTTAAACCAAGCCAGAGTGACGTTTCGAGTAATATAAAAATAAATGTTAATACCCAAGAGAAGAAAATTATTTGAAGGACGTGCCGGTAAGTCATAAACGTTAAGTATTTTAAAGGCTTCACAACGGCAATGTAGCGATCCAATACTAAGCAGCACAGGGATACCACAGACGCATCCTGGAACAACCACTTGTTAATGGAACAACCACCTGCATCCCTTGATAAAAATTTGGTGAGTAGCTGCGATCACTTTTGGTCTCATACAAAAACAGTAAAGGAACCACGCTAAGCCCAACACAGAAGTCCGCCAGTGCAAGCGAAACGACAAACGCGTTGGTTTTGGTGCGGAGCTGTCGCCTGCTGCACACGAGGAAGATAATAAATCCATTCCCAGTTGTCGTCAGAATGGAAAGAAACCAACCAAGAATCCAGAACCAGGTTTACATTTTACAGCTAAACGATCTTCATCTTTGTGCAGTCGATGATCAACTATATGAGTTACCCGAAATAATGACTTTTGAAAACATCTGGCCTATTTAGTAGCCTGTTTATTAACTTATTTATGCACATAACATATAATTAAGACAGAATAAAAAGAGTGTCGATCAAAGTAATAGCCGGCTGTTTAACAGCAAAGCCTTCCTATGCACCGACATAATTAGTACATAAATATAACTACTTCATGCATTAAATGAAAATTCATTAAATGAAAATTAACCTGAAAATTGTAAAGCGCAGTTGAACACATATACATACACATAGAACCTGCGCTATACAAATGCATTATCATTATCATTATCATTGGCGGATCTAGCGTTAGTCAAATAAGTCAGACGACTAATGTAAAAAAACAGCGATTGCAAAAAAAAGTCCGGAGAACAAACGCGGAAAATCTAATTCGTCACCAGGACCATTTAGGGGAAGGCGCGCGGACGTTTTATACCTCCTGGTGGCACTGATTAGGTTTGCCGAATTTGGCTGCCATTTTGACTTATTTACCCCGTTTTAGCCACTCTGATTGGTCAAAACAAGGTAAATTCTGACCACTGATTGGTTTGCCGTATCTGGCAGCCATTTTGACTTATTTGACCGGATTTAGCCATTCTCATTGGTTGAACACGGCTTGCTCCAAATCTTGCCTCAAATTGAACAATCTCATTGGCTATGCAGAACCTTGACTAACTTGCCAGCCACCAAGTGTGCGATCTGTTTGCCTCGATCATGGCTTCTACAAGCATATTTGATCGCGCGCGATCAGCTTATTGCGACAAATATATGCATCGATTTCATCTGAAAGGCGTCATGGTTTGTCGAGTTCTCGGTAATTAAAGAAGAATATTTTCTCAAGACTGCTTTACCTAAAATAAATACCTCAACACGTGAAGCCGTGAAGGGCATTCTATCGCTCAAAAAGTCCAAGGCAAGTTTAATTTAAAATGTTTTCATATATTCATTATGACTGGTGTTTATGAAGCTGTCCGACGCAATAGTGCTGTATTGCTTTCAATTCTTGAGGTCATAACTGGTCTCGGAGCGCGAAAATGTTCTCATCTCGTTCTCACTCCTGAGATGAGATAGGCGGCTGGCTTTCAGTCATTGCCCCCAATCGGAATGCAACAGCCTTTATAGGCTGACGGGAACGAAACAGCTATTTCTTTTTAGAAATAGTTTCTTGTTGCTAGGCCTTCTCGTTTCCAGCCTCTCCCCAGTCTTCCCAAGAACCAAACCGACTACGCGGCCAAGCTCATGGCGGAAACGAAAGGCCTTAGAACCTAGGCTATAACCTTACTATATTTCGATTGTTATTAATAATTCCAGACATTGTCATGATCTCATACTTCGCCAAAGCACAGTAAATACTAAATATCATACTTTTACCAAATCCAGTTGGCAAAATTGTAATAACATCTCTACCAAGCAATAGATATCCAATTGCAATTCGTTGTTCACTCTTCAAAACGACGCGACGACCGATAGCGCTTAAAGAATTCAATGCCTGTGTTTGATACTTGAAAACCTCTGGAACCAGGGTAGTCTGTAATGTGATAACTCCTGAAATCAAAAATCAATATTTTGACCAATCAGAATGCTCCGTTGTCCAGCGGACGGAGACCACTCAAAAACATATGGTTTTGGGCCCCAGGCTAGCCGGTGTCTATTGTGTCTTTTCCAAACGCCCACTTGCAAACAAAACCGCGCTACCAACCAAAATAGACTATATATGCATTTAAATAATATGGTTCGGCCGTCGTAAAACTGAATTTAAAACTGACTGGTTGAACTGAATAAAATCTCGCTGACTTGAAAACGATAAACTTAATTAAACAACTGGACGATAAAGATTGGAAGGCCGCCATTAATTAATACAGTTTTAAGCACGAGATCGCCAGACCGGCAGGCTAGGTTACACACAGCCTTACAAAATTCTGTCTCCAACGAATTCACAAAAAAATAAAGTGCATCTCTGAACATTCTCAATTCAAATATTTCAAACTAGCAGCTATCTCCAACAAAATAAAAAAAATAAATAAAAAATAGCCTAGCAATGTTCGATTACGCACAAACCTACAAGTTCGGACGTTAGCGACAATTTAAGTAAGGTTTCACGAAACTCAGAAATTTAGACGCGAAAAATGTTTAATAAATGCTTCGCAACTCGCAAGCCTTCTTAGGCATCAAATCAAAACTATTGGAGATAGCTTACTAACGATTCAACTTTCTAGCCATATTGCAAACACTATCGTCTAAACAACTTGATGTAAACACCACCAAATAATACTTGGGAATTTCGTGATGAAAGCAAGCGACTAGTCTAGATGTGTTAAGG
Source organism: Corallium rubrum (assembly GCA_964035015.1). Lineage (NCBI taxonomy): Eukaryota > Metazoa > Cnidaria > Anthozoa > Scleralcyonacea > Coralliidae > Corallium > Corallium rubrum. Next base: position 46,808,730 of record OZ035997.1, read on the forward strand.
GGACGCTAAGGAACATGAAAAATGTTAATTCTTTGAACGTTTTCATGGCGATAAAGTAATATAAATAAGTTTTGTGGAAACACCACGTAAAATATTTCTTTGCTAAGCTTTCGGCCTGTTGACTCAGGCCTTCATCAGAGCAATGACACTTGTTGTCATTGCTCTGATGAAGGCCTGAGTCAACAGGCCGAAAGCTTAGCAAAGAAATATTTTACGTGGTGTTTCCACAAAACTTATTTATATGAAAAATGTTGTCGGCAATTTTGTGACTTGCACCAACAGCCGCTATGGTGAGTTTAAAAAGTGACGTATATGGCCCAGCATGGAAACGAGGCTGCGCAATAAAATGCCTTATAACGATTGTTAATGGCAACAAATCGTTACCAAAATTACTCATACTTTATATTGAAGTGTATCTGACACAACTAAGTAACGTTTGGGTAATAAAACTTGTCACGTGACCATGACAGCATGGAAACGAGGCCGAGTAATAAAATGCTTTATAACCATTGTTAATGGCAAAAAATCGTTACCAAAATTACTCATACTTTATATTGAAGTGTAACTGATACAACTAAGTAACGTTTAGGTAATAAAGCTAGTCACGTGACCATTACAGCTGACACAGCATGAAAACGAGGCTGAAAAAGAAGAAGAAGAAGAAGAAGACGAAGAAGAAGAAGAAGACTCGTTGTCCTCATCATTGCTATCGGCAACATTATGACAAGCGTCATCGTCGAGGTCATCGTTGCAACTGCAGAGGTTCGTGCAATTAAGTCCAGGCTTGCGACCCAGTATAACATCGTTCCAACAACAGACTGTCATCTATTCGCGGAACATCTCTCCTTAACACAGCCGCACTTAACTAGATGGATGACTGCATCAGGTACTGGTTGTAGTCGTATCATGACTGGAAGCGATTCATTTTTAATGAAATAAGCACAATATTCAATATTTATTCGGCATACTGATTGTCAAAAAGAGGACAAATACACTAGACAATTTTAAAATCAAATAATAGTCCTTGTCATTGTTCCATGCTATCGTCTGGTAATGTGCTCGCAATATGGCCTTTTTCAATGCAGCTTCTGTGAGAAGTAGTCTTTTCGAGGCTCTAGCATCAACATCATGCGGCGACAGCTTCGTATCTGCCTCCTCTTGGTCGCTTTCAAGGTATGTCATATCTTTGTGAGTTGCTTTACATTGGCTGTCCATGCCACTACCACGCGCATTCTACTGCGATGTTCACCATCCAAGGTTTTTCTGGCGAGATGTTAGGTTAGTTCTATCCACCTGTCAAAAATAAGTCGCACGTCATCGCTACCTTTGTACTTCTCAAATATGTGCGCGGTGAAATAATCAGCTAGATGAGAACAGTTCTTAATCCAGTACGGTGTCTCAAGCACCTACGCCTCTGTAGGAACATGAACATCACGTTCAGTGGTACCTCCTAGTATATCCATCTTCTCAAGAATGTCCATTAATGTGTTCTTTGAGGAATAGTGAAGCGTGGCAGTTCCACCCACAGCAAACATCGACTTTGGCACTATGGAGAACTCCTGCTGCCCAACAGCTTCCTTTATGTCAATAGTCTCTGGGCGTGACCTCCAGCCCATCATGCGTGCAAAAAGAGAGCGATCTTCTTTGAGCTCAACCATTGTCATTGGTTATCACTCGCAGAATCATCCCTGTACTTGTGCTAGGAAATACCACTGGACAGGATGTCCATGCTCCTACAGATTGCAGTTACGCAGAAGACGGTCTCCATTATCGACGCAATGGCAGAGGTGCAAGTAGTAATAATAATAATAATAATAATAATAATTACGAATATTTACACAGGATAGCCTATCAGTGCAATTATACTGTTATCACTAGGGTCCTGTATCTAATCAAAAAACTATTAAAAATAAACAAATAAAATTAATGTTATATGAATCATAACAACGCAGTTAGAAATGTTCATCTAAAAATGTTCTAAATAAAACCCTAGATTCGAGTTTTCTAGCTGAAAGCGGGAGTTCATTAAAAGTTTTGGCTGCCATAAAAATTAAACTTTTACTACCAAATTCAGTTCTTATCTTTGGTAGTTTGACAGACACGTGGTTATTTCTTGTAATTATGCACATGCTCCTTTTTGGTTATTTCTTGTATTATGTACATGCTCCTTGAGAAACCGGACTGAATTAAGGGCTGTTCTCATCTAATTCAATTACTTCACCGCGCGCATCTTTGAGAAATACAATGATAGCGGTAAGGTGCACTATATTTTTAACAGGTTAGTTAGTTAGTTAGATAGAACTAACAAAATACCTCGCAGAAAGACCTTGGAGAGTGCATGATATCGGAGTAGAATGCGTGTGGTAGTGGCATGGACAGCCAATGTAAAGCAACTCATAAAAATATGACATACCTTGAAAGCAACCAGGAGGCAGATACAAAGCTGCTGCTGCATGCTGTTGATGCTACAAGCCTTGGGAGCCACGGATATCAACATCATATCACCAGACCCTGACGTCTTTGCCCTATCTCTCAGGCTATTTCCAGAGCTGTGTGAGAACACATCCTTTGTGACCGGGAGAGGGCAGCGCCATCGCAAGATACTGCTTAGTTAACGTTCGCTCCCTTGGACCTGCTAGAACTGCCGCGCTTCCTGGATTTCATGCCTGGAGTAGAGCCGATAATACAGGAAGTTTCGCAGGTAAAGGGAAGCTGGCGTGTTGGAAAGCGTTCCTGAAGGCCGATGAGGATATCGTCACCATATACCAAGAACCATTACCGCAATTGAGAGGCTTGTCTGTCAACTGTACCAGCCAAAGACGTGCATTTTTAAGGTGAAAAATTTGAGGTGGTTGCTCTTCCGGAAAAAGCAAGCCCGATCGGAAAGACTATCTCCCAGAGAAGCTGCATTGAAAGAGTGGAAAAATGACAAGGACAAGGTACTAGCGAAGGACCAGGATGGAGAAAGGTGATTTGTGTTCTGATCTACACAGAACAGGTTGGAAATGTCAGCTCAGCATCTACCAGGTCATCTTTATGTTCACATAAGAGCAGACAGGGAATCCAGAACATTACTCGATTCCAGCGATTGGAAACTGAATCCATCCCTATTTCAAACACTTTTGAGAACATGGGGACCCCTAGAGGTACCTGTAGACCTCTTTTTGACTTACCAACTACCTACATTTTTCAGTTGGAGACCATGAAGCATCCATTAGCATTCCAAGCAAATGCCTTCACAGTGAGTTGGAAAAACATGTTGGGGTAATCGGACGATGTTTACGACAGGTAATGTCTCAGAACTCTGCCCTGGTACCCATTAATACTTCAATTGTGCACCGCCCTGCCTCTATTATTCCCAGTGTCTCCAGAACTCTTGCTGAGAGACAACAACCCACATCCTCTAACCAGTTAGCTGGGTGGACGCTGTCAGCCATTGTTATGAAACATCAAACATTTCTGAAACTCGAGAAAGGCTGTCGCCTGTTGGCAGCATGGAGGCGAAGCACCACAAGTGCTTATCCCTCTGCTTGCAATAAATGGGTTGGCTGGTGTGATCAACGGAAAATCAATCCCGCTTCAGTATTCCCTTGAATTCTATATTAGATGATTCCTGATAGATCAGTTTAAAGATGGTAAGGCATACCATTAATGTTTATCGCTCAGCTTTGTCAGCAGAGCAGTATTACCCGAGATTGATTCCTGTAACCATAGGCGCCGGAAGATAAGTTTAGTAGGGGGGAGCTGAACTTCGAGCGCCCAAGGCGCGAGAAACCACTATTGGGGTCCGGGGGCATGCCCCCCGGAAAATTTTGAAATCTAGAGTCTCTGAAAATAAATGGCATTTCCTGCGTTTTGGTGGAAGATTTTACAGAATCCTAAACGCTATAAAACCTTTACTGCCGACAATTATGTTTTCATTACACTTCATGTTCTTTTTCGGCCTTTATGAATCCTTGGCTTAGACGAAAACGGCAATTCATTGTTCAAGCTTTGAGAAACATTTCGATATGGGCTCATTCATAATACTTCTGGTCAGCAGTCATCAAGTGCTAATACGTGGGGTACTTCATGAAATGAGTTTTGAGCTATCACACGACACGATTTTTCTTACGATTCTCACCCTGCAGTGATATGGAATTTTCAAAATGCTGTATATCGAAGATGTATAAATATTCAACATATAATCACCCTTACCTGCCGCGCAATGGCAGGTGGGCTCAGCCCCCCTTTTTTCCACTTTTACAAAGTTGGGGGGGGGGGGGCTTTAACCCCACTAGCCCCCCGCTTCCGCCGCCTATGCGGCTGGAACGTTGGATCTCACCAAGCCTAAAAGCTTCTGAAGTAGCTGCTCCCCTAATTGAATGTGCAGAAAAAAATACCTGTATCTATGCCTGCCAACAGCAGTATATTCTTAATCCATCTGCAGGCTAAGGTCGAAGACGATACCGGATTATGGGGAAGAATGTACGACAAGAACAATTTGGTGGGCTTGGTATCTCAGTCTCTGAGATTTTGGATATGGCAGACTTGTCCCAAGAAAGTAATTTTTCAAAATTTTATTACAAGCTTCAGTTCAATCCTTTACCTGGTAATGCAGTGTTATCGGCTTACAGATCTTTATGTGATATGGTTTTCAACATGCCTTGTTAAATTGAATCGAGTATCTCGAAATTTAATTTTAGATTATGCAAGTCTGTTTTAACAGATGCAGAAAAAGATTATATGAGAGATGTGAGACGAGATTTAACAATGTATCCCCACCTCTAAATTTTCCTCCCCTATGTATTGTTAGTGCTATTGTTTTTTTGTGTAGGTCGTTCACAAAAAGACGAAAAGGTGGCGCCGATCAGCGGTATTCGTAGTTAGGATGGAGCAAGATGTTGTGTTCAAGTTTATTGGTTTCTCTTTGAAGAAATTCACTGCATTTATGTTAAAAGCAATGGAAAATAAAGGCAATGCATTGTTAAATCTCGTCTCACATCTCTCGTATAATTAATCTTATACTGCATCTGTTAAAACAGACTTGCATAATCTAAAATTGCGCAAAATAATAAGTCTATCGCAGTTGGGAAAACTGTGACCGCTGATGGAATCAGAGCAGCCTGCAATTCGCGCTCGTGCAGTTCCGTTGCAAATTTTATGACGTAATGAATAGTGCTAATGAATAATCCATGATCCTTTGTTTTTTCTACTAATTATTAAGACGCGAACAATGGACGTGACGTCATAATCAATGTTTGTCGTAATTGAGTGAAATTTCGACTGAACGTACGTTTTGGTACAGCAGTTTAAATTAATTTTTTGTAAACTTTTGTTACGAAAATGAAAAATCTCAAGGTTACAAACACAACTCTTTGGATTCACGAGGAATATAAGATGTTTTTGTGGAATTTAGTTGAAGACATCAGATTTTTAAAAAGTTTGGAAAGAGCAAAGCATGGAGTAGAAGGAAATCATTATGTTAATAACTTTATCGCGGAAGTAAAATTGCGTGTAGTTTATGGTAGAACACAAGAGGAACTGTTTCGTAATGGTGTAGCTTATCTGCAAAGTAACCAGAAGCAAGGTAAATACTTAAAATACAATAAGATTTTATATTAGTACAATTTAAAAATATCAACAGATTATCACCGACGCGGGTTTCAGTTCAAAGGCTTTTATAGACTGGGATTCTTTAAAATGTTTGTTTATATCGTATTTCAGCGCTTTTTTGGTTTTATTTTGAAGTCATTTACCTACTTTCGCATACATTTAAATTGTTTGCGACGAGAGCAAATTCTTCCAATCCGGAAGCTATTAAATCGCCTAATACTGATATAATTATGTATTCTAATGCGTTTGATTCTACTGCATGCTAGTGCATGTATTCTCATTATTCGGCAGGTCATTGAGTTCTTTAGAATTTGCCTAAATCGTGCATGTATGTATGTGTAAACAACCTGTAAACGGCTATAAGTTCAAACGCTTTTGGAAGTACTATGCTAGGGGAAAATCAGGATCTTTATGTGCTCATCGCCTGTAACGTTGTTGGTCAATTTAATTGGCCAATTTCTAGCACCTGTTTACATGTACAAAGATTACTATATGGCTAACACTATATATGGATAGTGGCGCTTTTAGTGCAAAAATAAGACGAGCTAGGGAAGTACTTTGTCGTCGAGCTAAGAAAAAGTTTTTTAGTTACAACTGTTGCTTAGTCCATGCTGAAGTCGGATGGATCTGAATAAAGAAGAAATATATCACCGTTTAAGCAAAATTTGAATTATTGTGTGCTCTCCTTATTATTTACAGTTGAGAATCTCCATTATTATGGTCGTGCGCGCCACCATCTTGTCCCAAATTTCTGGCAATGCGTATTAGGGAAAAAGTAAGCGCCTTTATTATTGAAGGTAACATATGACAGTACTTAGATACTGATAACCCAATGGCTCTCACCCCTTGATGGAACTAGTTAGTAGATTTAATTAACTGAGGGAACTATGGTGTTGATTTGGTGGAGGGAGGAAAATTAGGGAACCTGGTGAAAAACTCTGATCTCGAGGCACAGGAGAGAACCAACAACTCTACTCACATGAATTAGCTAAGGTGGGCATCCATTCGAGTACTAACCTCATTTGACTGGGCTTAACTTCAGCGAGGCAGCGCGCTAACAGCTTGTGCCACCCATGCCTCCCTTGTAACTTAACTTCCCTCATAAGAACCTAACTTTGATTTACATGCTGAAAGTGATATTGAATTGTGTAAGTTTATTAAACTAAGATTTTTCCAAATTTTAAATAAAGAAGGATAAAAGGAATTATTGGTACTTAACAATTCTACATTGCAAAAGTGTAAAATTATCTGATCTTAAAAATCGAGAAAATGGAGAGCACTCTTTCTGAGTATGAAGGAGACGATCTGTTAACTACATGGGGGGACACCATTGATATAATAAAGTTAGTGCACAGAATATATTTAACAACTAGAAATACATAAATGCAATAACCGCTCGCCTGCTCTTACAACAACCCGCCCCCCTTCTGCTCTTTTTTATCGGAGGCCTGGAAATAGCTACTCCTGTCGGAACTATGAAAATATAGTTTTAATTATGGTAGAATATTTGAAATAAAAAAACAACTATTTTCTTGAAGAAAAATGCAACAGAGAACAAAGAAAAATTTAAGGATGATATTTTGTAAAATATATTGAGATGAAGAAAATTGCACATGACATCACACCTTGGGTTTGAACTCAATCTCGTTCGCGTGCCAACCGACGATGTTATGCACTTGTCAATGTCATCCCTACGGGGAGGGAGGGCGGGAATACCCAGGGGAATTTGACATTTTTGGTTACCCTCCTGTCAAATGGCCTGTCCAAAATCACATTGTGCTGGACAAAAATTGTCAAATCTCCCCACCCGAGATTCAATATCACCACTGTCACTACTGAAAGCAAGCACACGTTCATTAAATGTGTACTTTGTCTATGTTTTCTAGTGATTTCAAATCAACAAAAAAACAAAAACAAAAGCCTTATTAAATACCTTTGTCTTTTAGTTCATGTGTCCTCGCCGCTTTTTCTACCACTTATTTTAACCAGAGGCATGATCGAATATTTAGCATTTATAGACCTGGAGCGAGGGGAATTCGATGAAATATTACCCTGGGACCAGAGCCCTCCATACGGACCACTGACCACTGACCTATATATATAACTGGACTGCGTGCACCTATTACCTTTGAGTTAGGAAAAGTGTCCCCGTTTTCACTTTCAAAATGGCAGCTTTTATGGGTCCTTTTGCTAATGGTGAAGGTCCGTCGCTGACCGATACCTAAGATCTCTAGTTCGTGTTGGACATGTTCGGTATTTCGCTTTTTTAAAGAAAACTAAGCTATTTGGTCGGATAAACTTTTACTGTACGTATGTTGTAGCCAGATGAATTATCTTTCTTCCAGTATATTTGATAGCTTCTACAGTGGTTTATTTCTCGAGAAAACATTTGGAGAAAACATTATAATACATACGGAAAAAATTTCAAAATAGCGGCTGCTATTATGATTTGGACATGTTGGGTATTTCGCTTTTTTTAGGGAAACTAAGCTATTTGGTCGGATAAACTGTACGTATGTTGTAGCAAGGTGAATTATCTTTCTGCCAATATATTTTATAACTCCTACAGTGGATTATTTCTTGAGAAAACGTTCGGAGTAGACAGACTAGGCAAACTTTGTCGAATTTTTGCCAAGTCAGCATAATATCGTCCTGGTCTCGAGTTTGTGTAAACAAAATATTTCGGTGGTTTTTCATGTATATTTAATATTTATGTTTGTTGCTGAGCGGCCCGGGATGTTTTCATGAGAAGAGTCTTATTGTAGTTCTGAACTACAATAATAATAATCCTAGACAATTACTGTTGTAGCTTTCTAGCAGTTTGAATTAACGGCCGTGCTGGCCGGCGGTACCGCACGAACACTTGGCAATAAAATAAAATAAACAAGACTGTCAATACACATGGTCATGGAAATCTACAAACAGTTCGTTTTATGAAGTTGCCAGCTCTATAAAGAACCGCTGAAGATCACGAGAAAATCGTAAAGAAGCGAGGCGTACCGAGTTCTTCTTAGGGGCTATTTACATGGGAGGCGATATTCCTAGTATTTGGTTAGACAAATAATCCAGCAGGCCTCTTGAGTCGTTCCACAAGAAATTAACAATGACCAACCTGCATGCATTAACTCTTTCTTGTCCGAATTGGTGTGTAGTATTTTATTCTGGCTAACACCAGACGATTTTATTCACCTCTGGGGAAGCCCTCGCATAGGAACGATTTATTGTGACTACCGCTGACCTGTCAGCGGGAGCCACAATGTCGGCGAAATCTTGCTTGATTGCTTGTCTTGGACCTCACTTACGTCATACTCGACAGCTATCGTCGGATATTCGGCACGATCGCCATATAGTCGAGAAGATCGCCATTGATCGCCAGGTATTCGAGAAGTACTCGAGTTGTTTTCGTGGGAATAAACTAAAGTGAATCCCGTCTTTGCATTTTGGACAGTTTTGATTTTTGAAAAGTGTTAATGATTACTTTGTAAATCTTTTCTTCTTGGAACGGTTTCTGTCATTGATTAGCTTATACAAGGTAAGAAATAGTTTCAAAACTGTGACGTTGTTTATCTTATATAGTATATATAAAATCTATAAATACTTGGTCCGTCGTACTTCGGTACTTATATAGCAGTACTAGAAATATTCAGCTTATAAAGTTCGCTAGAAGTTGGGCCTTCAACTGTGTCCTGTTTCATAGCTCTTCTTCTTTTATCGAAGATATTGTCAATATACACCAGTCTTTGATAGAAATTATTTATAATGATAAAATCGTTCTGAGTTTAAGTTTCATTTTGGTTGAATTGTGTGTTGTGCTAACTGGTCAGTGACTCGTGTTACTGCATGTACATGTGTATATAGTGAGAAGTGTGTTTTAACCAACTTCGAGCTAGCCGCTAGGTGTTTAATTAATATTAGATCAAAAACAACTTTCGAATGTTTCATGATCAAACAAATCAGGAAATGAATCAGTTGTCAAATAAATCAGTATTTTAAGATAAGTTTGAGGTAAGAGTTGACTTAATCTATCTAAGTGCATGTTTATCACATATCCAACCTTTGTCTCGCTCATGATTTTCCTATGTGTTTGGTTTATAAATTATTAATGATTTGGTAATGATTACAGTGCCCTGTATTTACACTATACAGAGCCTGAAATAACGGCCGGCGGCCGGCGGTTTTCCGACCAAATTCCAGTTTTTCCGACCAAATGCTGAAATGATCGGAAATTTTGTCCGGACAAATTTTGAAAAAAAAAATATGTTTTTTTAAATGATCGGGTCGGCGCTCAATACTCCATTTTTCTTGTTAAATTTCCATTGGGTTTTCCATCAGTTTTGAGTTAAAGTTGGTTTTACACTTTACAGTGCTCTATCAAAATTTCTTCGATCAGAGTATGCTTTAAACAAAGTTTAGTTAACTTAAGTGTGTGACAGTGAGTTACGAGTCAGAGTGACTGCTTTCATTCTTGTTAATTTGACGACCTGGAAGATAAAGAATACGTTCCCTCGACGTTTCGAGCAAAGGCCCTTATTTGACTCTCCTGACGAAGGTCCTGAGCTCAAAACGTCGAGGAAACGTATTCTTTATCTTCCAGGTTGTCGAGTCGAGATAACAACAGTGCGTGATTTTTAATTCAAAACCATTGCCTTAAACTGCGATTGACGCCATTGTAATCACAGAAACTTATCGTGTAATCCAGCTTTTCAGTTTAAAGTTGTTTCATAGTTACCATTTTAATTAAATTATTATTCACTATAACTAATACGCAATTCAGAATTAAACATTTGTGTTTTATTATTACAAATAACAAGTAGAGTGATTTACTGCATGCTTGACAGAATTTACTCAACGGAGGGGGTCAAACTAAATTAAATTGTTATATTGCTAGAGTTTCACTGGATACAACGATGACTGTCATTGATTAGTTTGTGGTCACATGACCTTAGCTAAATTTCAATGTCTACCGAGCGGGCAATAATTGAGAACTTATTGCCTGCTCGGTCAATAAGTTTTCAATTGTTGACCGCTAGAACTTTGAACTCTTCACGGTTTCCTATAAACAAAAGCTCGTTTGTTAAGAAAAAAAGAATATTTATAGGTCTTCAAAGCATGTGTGAAGATTAACTGGAGAAATGTATTGCTGTTCTTTTGTTCTGAGACTCATATTTGTTTGTTTGATGTGAAATTACAGAGCCAGGCGAAATGTTTTGGTAAGTCTTTCAGTTTGTCTTTTCGTTTGTCTACTTTTCCTTGATAAACGTCGAAATTATTTAGCGAAACTCAAGCTATATCACAAAACACTTAATGTCTGATCCCTCGGGAAACAGTTAGTTTTGTTTTCCCTCGAGTCTCGATGTTTCCCTCGACTTCGTCTCGGGAAATATCAAGACTCTCGGGAAAACAAAACTAACTGTTTCCCTCGGGAGCAGACATTAAGTGTATAATATTTCCGACCAAATATGAAAATTTCCGGTCAAATTTCATTTTGCTCGGAAGTTTTGCCGGACAAATTTTAAAATTATTTCAGGCTCTGCTATATACTTGTATATAAGAAATTTATGCTCACAAAATATCTTGGCTGTTATATCGACATTACAAAACCTTGACTTGGTGCTTTGTTTTCTTGTTTTAGGTGTTATTCAATATCTTGTATAATGAAATTAAGAAACCAAAGTTATACACACCAGAGCTGCTACAGCGGTCTGACCGCAGAATAGTAGATACACCTGAAGTCTGACTCTTGTGAAAGTACTAAAATATTCTATAATTTGGTGTCTAAGTGTCACCCAATTGTACATTTTGATAAATTGTTGAAAAGCTATTGTGAGCTGTTGGGAAACTTAAAGCCTCGAATATGTTGAAAGCCTTGAAATGAAGAAATATATCTGTTGAAACTACAATACTACAATACGAGTATATACTGTCTTATTTAAAATACTAGCAGAATCACAAAATATTAATGATATGCATAACACTTGAATGCCACTGACAACATATTTATGACGGGTAAAATGTCGTTTTGGAACACAATGTTGATGATCTGGGGTGATTAATTCTTTGAAAGTTTTCATGGTGATAATGCTTTGAAAGTTTTCATGGTGATAATGTAATATAGATTATTTTTGTGGAAACACCAAGTAAAATATTTATTTCCTAAGCTTAGACCTGAGTCAACAGGCCGAAAGCTCAGCAAATAAATATTTTACGTGGTGTTTCCACAAAAATAATCTATATGATCTAGGGTGAGTTGTACAAAGTTGAGATAAAGAACAGCACTAATCATGCTTTGAAAACCTAATATAAAATTTTATCCACTGAATACATGTAGTTATGTATCATAGTGCTGTTCAGTGGATAAAAGTTAAATTGGGTTGTTCAAAGCACCACTATAGTGGTTCTCTAGCTAGGATTTATCCACCAGATGAGCTATCCGGGCTTCGTACAAAAACCTGAATTTTACAAGTTCGCTTCATGTAAAACTTTGGGGCATGTTTATAATGCTAATATATGCTATGCCATATATTAATATATGGAAACAACCAGTAAAGATGTATGTATAGTATGTGCCATGTTCAAATTGGCAACACATGTATAAAATGATTTAAAATAACTCTTTTTTTGTGTGTCTGTGTACTTTTCACACATTTTCATGCATTGCTTCTTAAGTCTATATCTCTCTGTGCTTAATAGCGGTAGTCACAAGTACGCATTGCGTACCTATTTTTAATAAAGTAAGAAAATCACTTTGTTTTTACATAAAATTCTATTTTCCTACGATAAGTACATGTCAGTGGTCGCTACCATTACCAGTGGTAGCTACCGCTACCAAGTGAAAATGGAACATATTTTTGGTCAGCACCCGCAGTCCAGTTATATATATATATATAGGTCAGTGGTTGGGACATCTATTGTTTACGGATTTCTAAAAGCTGATTGGGCAATTCCGGTCACATGCATGGCGATTTCTGCCATTATGGATCCTAGAAAACACTGGATATATATTAGGCTCGATTAGGATTTGAGATGGTGTTTTGTAGTGCGTTAATTTGGTTGTAGTAATCGAAGTGAAGATGGGTACAAGATGTACAGAATACCTTCTGGTAAACAGGGACGTCGAAAGAAGGAAGAAATGGCTGTGCGCAATCAAGAGGGAAAATTTTGACCCAAAGGCTGCATGCTCGACTTTGCGAGGCAGCAAACATTTCTTTGTTTTGATTTTGTTCATTAGCATAATATTAAATATTCATATATAGATTTGTGCACATAATCTATTTATTAACGAGTATAAAAACCAGTGTTAGTATAGATTTTATAAAATAGATGAGTATTAAAAATATGTATTTGATTTTATCCTATCAATTTATAAACGCATTGTTCCCTTGTTAATTTGTGACTTGTATTCTCTAAACTCTAATATAAAGGATTCACTTCGAAACGAGTCAATTGCAGCCAAAAGTGACCAGTAAATTAAAACCCAACGCTATCCCTACTCTCTTTTCTCATCGGAAGCCAGTTGTTCGAAGAAACAATCCAGCTAAGAGAACAGCGCCGATCGCGAAATGGCTGGCAAGTAAACATTGCTGTTCCAAAAATTCATTCATATGAAACTCGAATCTAAATCACTATATATTTTATCTCCTAACCTAAACCTAGTTCACTTTTTTTCAGACAATCTTCAGAGTATGAGTAGTCAGAATAAGGATGCCCCCATCCAGTGTCGATTCTCAACTGCATAACTCAATTCCAGTTAATGATGGCAACATAAGTGAAGATAACAATTCTACTAATATAGAAATACCAAATCTTTCAGTTATTGAGTTTGAACTGCAGTGTCAAACGAGAATTTAAAAAGGCAAAAGAAACACTTACCTCAAAGCAAATCTTTCTGGAATTTTGTCTGACTAAAAAAACAGGCTCTGGAAGGGGTATGATCAATTTCTTGCAAAATACTGCAAATTCCCAGTTATATGCCCTCTTGGACCTTTGTTTCATGCCCATCAGTCTTCTTGATATAGGCTTCAAATATGTAAAAGGTAACAAGCTACCTTGTTTGTTATGTATGCTAGGTAATAGAATTCTCTAGAATACATGCAACATAATAAGCCAACTGAAACCCCCTTAATGTAGAACTGCATATGCTGTAAGTGGCTTATAACTGGAAATTTACAGTATTATCCTTTTCATCACTTGCACTGTAATTTTAATGTATAGCAGCCTAGGTCAATATAATCGGTCATTCTTATTTTTCAGCACTTTGGTCTAATTTGACTGTTGAAAATGCAATGAAACTGCGATATTCCTGTAGGGCTACTGGCTATACAATGCTATTAAACATGAAGTACCCATTGCCATCAATTTGCATCCTTAATCGGCGCATGCAGTATATTGAATTTTCATGTGGCCTTATTGTTGAAGTTTTTCTTGCATTATATCAAAAGGTAAATTGTCACCGAGTTGAAACAAAGTACAGTCACAATTCTCCCATTCCATTAAAGTGTCTATGAAATGAAAAATACATTGGCATTTTTGTTGTTTTATTGTACAGAGGAGCATGAAAGGAGCACTTACTGAAAATTTCAAGGGAATCAGATGCGTAGTTTTCGCGCTATTAACTCTCAAAGTTTGCCATCGCTTGTTGGCAACAAGAGAAAAATTGGGCTTTCGGTAACAATGCTTATGACGTACGCAGATGGACAACTATGCATAAGGACAATATATTTCACTATTAATGAACCATCTGCGTACGTCATAAGGCATTGTTACCAAGAAGCCCAAATTTCCTCAAAACAAACTATCCACGGCAAATTTTGAGAGTTGATAGCGCGAAAACTACGCATCGGATTCTCTTGAAATTTTCAGTGAGTGCTCCTGTCATGCTCCTCTGTACAATAAAATAACAAAAATGCCAACGAATTTTTCATTTCATAGACACTTTAACTCGCCTTATCTCGCCTTAACTCGCGTGGGTTAATAGTTGTATTTTTTCCTTAGATCGCCTTATCTCACTTAACTCGCACAGCCTCGCCTTATCTCGCGGCGAGTTAAGATCCCAGAGTAGGCCTGTTAGCGCGTTGGATTTTCAGACTGAAGGTCGATAGTTCGAGCCTTGCATGGTCTCTGCCAACTGGCTAAAGTCTTTTTTCAGAGGTTGATCTAGAATTTAACATTATGCTTCGTAACAACGATAAGAAAAAACAAACTATATATTTTACCTCTTTACAATGATAAGGATAATATTAACTCCTATCTGCATGACTATATTTTTCGTTTGTCTTTCTTTCTAAGTTCCAGAGTATGTTGCGGAATTGGACATCACATTTATGCCTCAGATACAATGTCGGACAAATTTATATTTCCCTAATTAGTATTTTAATTTGCAATACAGTCCACTTTTTTCATTGCAAATTTGCACCTTTAAACACTTCACAACTTTTTCTTACAAAGTCGAGCTACCTACAGTAAGACGAATGTTTTCATTCAAAGGCTTTACTTTAGTGTTATTTTTCGTTAAAATCCCTGAACAGATTAGTCTTCTAACCTCTTTCTTTATGTCATTCTTACAAAAAGCATAAGCCAAAGGGTTTGCGGCGGAATTTACAACTAACATGGGTAGTTTGTAGTTGAAATCTTTACATTTTTGAGCTTTCAAAAGGACCACAAAACCACAACGCAAACTAAATCCGCAGCAAACAAGAAAGAAGCCTACAACAATTACCATCATTAAAACCGTCAACTTCTCGTGAGGTTTAAACATACCGACACGGTGGTTAAAACGTAACTGTCTTACTAAGATGTTTGCTGCTTGCTCGTGTTTATATACAACACGCAACATGGATATCAAGCATAATATTACAATAAAACTTGGGATAAACTCAAAGAAAACAATGACTAGCCAAGTAAAAATATCTAAGATAAGAGGTGATTTTAAACCAAGCCAGAGTGACGTTTCGAGTAATATAAAAATAAATGTTAATGCCCAAGAGAAGAAAATTATTTGAAGGACGTGCCGGTAAGTCATGAACTTTAAGTATTTTAAAGGCTTCACAACGGCAATGTAGCGATCCAATACTAAGCAGCACATGGATACCACAGATGCATCCTGGAACAACCACCGTACAATATGCATCCCTTGATAAAAACTTGGTGAGTAGCTGCGATCACGTGTGGTCTCATACAAAAACAGTAAAGGAACCACGGTTAGTCCAACAAAGAAGTCCGCCACGGCAAGTGAAACGACAAACGCGTTGGTTTTGGTGCGGAGCTGTCGCCTGCTGCACACGAGGAAGATAATAAATCCATTCCCAGTTATCGTCAGAATGGAAAGAAACCAACCAAGAATCCAGAACCAGGTTTCCATTTTACAGCAAAACGACCTTCATCTTTGTTCAGTCGATCATCAACTATATGAGTTTCCCGAAATAATGACTTTTGAAAACACCTGGCCTATATTTAGTAGCCTGTTTATTAACTTATTTATGCACATAACATAAATTAAGACAGAATAAAAAGAGTGTCGATCAAAGTAATAGCCAGCTGTTTAACAGCAAAGCCTTCCTACGCACCGACATAATTAGTACATAAATATAACTACTTCATTAAATGAAAATTCATTAAATGAAAATTAACCTGAAAATTGTAAAGCGCAGTTGAACACATATATACACATAGAAACTGCGCTATACAAATGCATTATCATCATCATTATGAAATGTTTTCGACATCAACATATTGGACATATTCGCGACAGTAAATGTTCGCAATTTTCCATAAATTTTCGAATTGAAATCACTTAATTTTCGCGATCACATCGCAAAGATAAATAAACTCCAAATGAGAACGAGTGAAAAAAAATATTAAAAAAATAAAATGTGTTTGTTGTAAACATTATTTGGAGTGGACTGGCGCACTTTTAATACACCTAACGACTTTATTTGTGCACCTAACTCAATACTTCATTTGTCTCAGCGTAGAAATCCGCCACTACAAATGAAAATACAAACGCGTTGCTTTTGATACGGAATTGCAGTTTGCTACTGACATATCCATTTCCACTTAGAAAGAAACCTGCCAATAATTTTACTACTTGTAAGGCTCCTCATCTTAGTTGCCGATCATCAACCGTGACAGTTCCAGGACTGAATAATAACTTTTAAAAACATCTGGTTTGATCTCGTCTTAGTATTCCGCTTTATATGAAGAATACAATTAAAGATTCTGACAGTTTCTGAGGCTATTCAAAGTAAATGACAATTATTACTAACATCAAGCTGCAATTTCTGAAACTAACTAAATTCAGGGCCGTAGATAGCGGGGGGTGGGGGGGGGGGGGAGGTGGCAGCAGGGGCAACTGCCCCCCCCCCCCCCCGAGAAAATCCAAAAAAGAATTTTTTAACGTTGATTATTATTTTTTATTCAGATAGTTATATAGTTAATAATTGCGCAACAACATCACTTGTTCCCAGAGTCACAGAATAAAGAACTAACTAGTCGTTTAACTCTTTCTTGTCCGAATTGGTCTTTAGTATTTTATTCTGGCTAACGCCAGACGATTTTATTCACCTCTGGGGAAGCCCCCGGACAGGAATGAGTTCTAAACTATCTCTTTAACTCTTTCTTGTCCGAATTGGTCTTTAGTATTTTATTCTGGCTAACGCCAGACGATTTTATTCACCTCTGGGGAAGCCCCCGGACAGGAATGAGTTTAATATCATAAAACTCTGACAATGAATTTTCGCATTGCGTTCGCGCTTTATCCCGTTACAGAGTAACTATTATTTTGCAGTCATTTGCTACACTTTTCACCAGAATGTTCGGAAGTTCGTTCCGAAGTTTGCAAGTTCGTTCCGAAGTTCAAAGCTCCTTTTAAGCTACGCATTTGATTGACTTCTTGGTTCCTAGTATCCGGCAATCAATTGCGTACTTCATTCAAAACGAACTTTGAACTTCCAAACGAACTTGCGAACTTCGTAATGAACTTCTGAACATTTTGGAGAAAAGTGACAAGTGAGTTGCAAATGACTGTCGTTGTCTTTGTAAATATGTAATACTGCAGTTTTAGACAAAATCTTTTGTAAAAATGAGAGAATGTGTCTTAAAAATATGTTTTAAAATGTTCAAAATTTTGCTCAAATATCATGTCAGATCGCGGGAAATGCCGTTTCAGAGACTAAAGTCTCAAAAATTTTCCGGGGGAACATACCCCCCGACCCCCCTAAAAATTGGCCAGTCTTACTGCCCTCCTGACTAAAAATCCTGCCTACGGCCCTGACTAAATTAAATTATTTTGTCTAAATATTTTGCAGTGTAAATTTGTGCTTCATTCTACTTCCTATAGCCCTAGTGTCAGTGCTGATCATTGAAAAGTTTTACACGTCCAGAATATTTCGGTGTATCTGAACAAATTACATTTATTGTAATATGCAAATTTAACGCGAACCCGAATTTCTGAACTTAGTTACGAATTATTGTAGTATATATAGGGAAGAGGGGTTCTACGTCGGGTGGTGGTGTGCTGCGCACATTTTAAACTTTGTATTAATTTATTCATGTTTTCAAGGTTAGGTATCATATTACCGTGTTACCCTAGCTATATTTCTTACGACAGTTGTTATAAACAGTTCCAGCCAAGTACAAGAAGAGAACGTCTTTGTGATATGTTAGATGTCAACGAAAGTAAACGTGTACATGGCTGCAGCTTCTACATCTTCATTAATTATACTTCTAACATTAATTGTCGATGAACTGTTCTTTCAAGGATTTTCGATAAACAGGGCAACACTGAAATTGGGCGATAGTTACTGAAGTCGCAAGAGTTTCCTGATTTGAAGATTGGAATTACTTTAGATGTTTTCCATAGTGATGGTAATATTTTACTCGATGTGAGAGATAGGTTAATAATAAATGCTAGGTGTTTGGCAATTGATGGAGCAACATCCTTCAAAATGTTTGGCGGTAAATTATCGGTGCCACTTGATTTGTTTCTCTTAAGTTTACGCAAATCCTTTTCAACTTCATTTGTTGTCACTGAGCGGAAGAAGAATCGTTCTGTTGTTTGTAGGTGGATTTTACTTGGCACTTTCCAGGCAAAGTATCCTACAGGATTGACCCGCTTAAGCAAATTGTGAGCCACTGTAGAAAAGAATTTCCCAAACTCGTTCGATATGACATTCGGGTCCTTCACAGAAACATTATCAACAGTAAAAGTTGGATTACTGGAGTGATTTTGTGTTTTCATCGGGTATATCTTCTTAAGCGATTTCCAAAATTTTTCCGGATCATGTGCATTCTCAGTTAATAAATTCTTACTGAAGTTTTGTTTACACGATTTGATCATATTGTTAACTTTGTTCCGTTGACGTTTGTACTTGCTCTGATCCAGGCACGTAGCCAGGATTCTGAAAGGGGGGGAGCCGAAGTCCAAATAAATTTTTAGGGGGGTCCGGGGGCATGCTCCCCCGGGAAATTTTGAAATCGAGGGTCACTGAAATGCCATTTCCTGGCTTTTGGAGGAAGATTTTACAGACTCTAAAGGTTAAAAAACGTCACATAAAATACTCAAAACATGCAAACGTCACATAGATACTCAAAATGCATACACTCAGTAGATTGAATACAATGTTTACAGTTTATTTCCTGACACAATGGCATATTGCATCAGTTTTGTAGTTACATGTCTGTTGTTTTATATCAAAAGGGGGGGAGCCGCGGCTCCCACGGCTCCCCCCCTGGCTACGTCCCTGCTATGATCTACCTCTATAGCTTCGTTTTGCGGTATTTGCGAAGATAAATATCTCGCAAATTCATTTCATTCTTAAGGGCAGGTGTTAACCATGGACATACTTTACTGCTGATTCTTTTCGAAACGTATGGGACGTGGTGATCAAATATACTAGTTAGGATGTTGGTAAAAGCACTAACCGATTCGTTGATTGAAGATGCCAGATAAATCCTACTCCAGTCGCTGTTGTCTAGGTCTCATTTTAACGCTATCCACGTTGTAATTCTTGTAGTTGCGGCTTCTAACTGTTTTTGGGTTAGTTCTTATATGGTTTACTTTACGAGAAAAACCAATAAGTTCATGATCGCTAAAACCCATTGGTAATACCTTTGTTGTTGTGATGTTGAACGGTTCGTTGGTGAAAACAAGATCAATCGTTGATTTACATTCGTCAGTGATTCTAGTGGGCATGTTAATCAATTGCTTTAAATTGTAAAGGGTGAACAGTGATTTTAATTCTTTACAATCGTCTTTTTTCCCATAATTACAATTGAAATCCCCTGTTAGTATTATCTCTTTTTCCTCAGCGGAAGTACGGAAAGGAAATCGATGAATAAAATATTGAAATTATTTGGAAGGTATTTCGAGCTAGACGGGGGTCGGTAGCAAATACTGATAAGAAAGCTTTTGGTGTGTGGGAAGATAATTTCTAACTATAGGTATTCCAACTCTTCGGATTCGAGGTCTTCTCTTCTGATATATGGTATGCTTTCGTGAACGAAGGCTCCTACACCACCGTGTTTACCACTTTTCCGATTTTTGCAAACAAAATTGTAACCCGGGATTTTGAAAAGTTCGGTTGGTGTTGTCTTATTCAGATGCGTTTCACTAAGCGATAAAATATGCGTGTTTCTATACGTCTGTAGAAAAGTTAATATTTTTCCAAAGTTTACATAGAGACCACGGATATTTTGATGAAGAACTTTAAGACCTTTTCCCGTAAGCAGGTGAATAACATCGTTGTTTGGCTATGGATGCAGACGTGCATTTTTAAGGTGAAAAATTTGAGGTGGTTGCTCTTCCGGAAAAAGCAAGCCCGATCGGAAAGACTATCTCCCAGAGAAGCTGCAATGAAAGAGTGGAACAATGACAAGGACAAGGTACTAGCGAAGGACCATGATGGAGAAAGGTGATTTGTGTTCTGATCTACACAGAACAGGTTGGAAATGTCAGCTCAGCATCTACCAGGTCATCTTTATGTTCACATAAGAGCAGACAGGGAATCCAGAACATTACTCGATTCCAGCGATTGGAAACTGAATCCATCCCTATTTCAAACACTTTTGAGAACGTGGGGACCCCTAGAGGTATCTGTAGACCTCTTTTTGACTTACCAACTACCTAAATTTTTCAGTTGGAGACCATGAAGCATCCATTAGCATTCCAAGCAAATGTCTTCACAGTGAGTTGGAAAAACATGTTGGGGTAATCTGACGATGTTTACGACAGGTAATGTCTCAGAACTCTGCCCTGGTACCCATTAATACTTCAATTGTGCACCGCCCTGCCTCTATTATTCCCAGTGTCTCCAGAACTCTTGCTGAGAGACAACAACCCACATCCTCTAAGCAGTTAGCTGGGTGGACGCTGTCAGCCATTGTTATGAAACATCAAACATTTCTGAAACTCGAGAAAGGCTGTCGCCTGTTGGCAGCATGGAGGCGAAGCACCACAAGTGCTTATCCCTCTGCTTGCAATAAATGGGTTGGCTGGTGTGATCAACGGAAAATCAATCCCGTTTCAGTATTCCTTGAATTCTATATTAGATGATTCCTGATAGATCAGTTTAAAGATGGTAAGGCATACCATTAATGTTTATCGCTCAGCTTTGTCAGCAGTATTACCCGAGATTGATTCCTGTAACCATAGGCGCCGGAAGATAAGTTTAGTAGGGGGGAGCTGAACCTCGAGCGCCCAAGGCGCGAGAAACCACTATGGGGTTCCGGGGGCATGCCCCCCGGAAAATTTTGAAATCTAGAGTCTCTGAAAATAAATGGCATTTCCTGCGTTTTGGTGGAAGATTTTACAGAATCCTAAACGTTATAAAACCTTTACTGCCGACAACTATGTTTTCATTACACTTCATGTTCTTTTTCGGCCTTTATGAATCCTTGGCTGAGACGAAAACGGCAATTCATTGTTCAAGCTTTGAGAAACATTTCGATATGGGCTCATTCATAATACTTCTGGTCAGCAGTCATCAAGCGCTAATACGTGGGGTACTTCATGAAATGAGTTTTGAGTTATCACACGACACGATTTTTCTTACGATTCTCACCCTGCAGTGATATGGAATTTTCAAAATGCTGTATATTGAAGATGTATAAATATTCAACATATAATCACCCTTACCTGCGGCGCAAAGGCAGGTGGGCTCAGCCCCCCTTTTTTCCATTTTTACAAAGTTGGGGGGGGGGGGGCTTTAACCCCACTAGCCCCCCGCTTCCGCCGCCTATGCGGCTGGAACGTTGGATCTCACCAAGCCTAAAAGCTTCTGAAGTAGCTGCTCCCCTATTGAATGTGCAGAAAAAAATACCTGTATCTATGCCTGCCAACAGCAGTATATTCTTAATCCATCTGCAGGCTAAGGTCGAAGACGATACCGGATTATGGGGAAGAATGTACGACAAGAACAATTTGGTGGGCTTGGTATCTCAGTCTCTGAGATTTTGGATATGGCAGACTTGTCCCAAGAAAGTAATTTTTCAAAATTTTATTACAAGCTTCAGTTCAATCCTTCACCTGGTAATGCAGTGTTATCGGCTTACAGATCTTTATGTGATATGGTTTTCAACATGCCTTGTTAAATTGAATCGAGTATCTCGAAATTTAATTTTAGATTATGCAAGTCTGTTTTAACAGATGCAGAAAAAGATTATATGAGAGATGTGAGACGAGATTTAACAATGTATCCCCACCTCTAAATTCCCCTTCCCTATGTATTGTCAGCGCTATTGGTTTTTCTGTAGGTCGTTCACAAAAAGACGAAAGGGTGGCGCCGATAAGCGGCCCGTAGTTAGGATGGAGCAAGATGTTGTGTTCAAGTTTATTGGTTTCTCTTTGAAGAAATTCACTGTATTTATGTTAAAAGCAATGGAAAATAAAGGCAATGCATTGTTACCCTGGGTGCCAGAGGCTCTGAGTTTGTGTTTGGGAGAGGGAGAGCCTCTGGTCACGCGAGCTTCAAATCTCACTTTGGCGAGTTACTTCCTGTTGATTATTCTCACGGTTGAGTGAAATTTGAAACGCACGTTGCTATGTTACGATTGTTCAAAGTCCTCGACAGGCAGCAAAGCATACTTCGTTTATGGATTTTATCACAATTCTAACTCACTGTGGAAAGAATAATTATCGGACTTCCTCTGTTCACAAAAACTAGACTTTCGCTTTGGTATTTTAGTGAGCTGAAACGGCAATCCGAGACTCAGAGGTGTGTGGTTTAAGTTTTTAATATTTTTAATTACTCACGGTCACGCGTGACTTGCTTTGATTAACCAATAGTAACGCCACAGTAACGCTTTCAGAAATTTAGGCCAATCAAAAACCGAGTTCAGAATTGAACTCGCCAAAGTGAGATTTGAAGCTCGCGTGACCAGAGGCTCTCCCTCTCCCAAACACAAACTCAGAGCCTCTGGCACCCAGGGTAATGCATTGTTAAATCTCGTCACATCTCTCGTATAATTAATCTTATACTGCATCTGTTAAAACAGACTTGCATAATCTAAAATTGCGCAAAATAATAAGTCTATCGCAGTTGGCATACAGGCAGGAAAACTGTGACCGCTGATCATAGATGGAATCAGAGCAGCCTGCAATTCGCGCTCGTGCAGTTCCGTTGCAAATTTTATGACGTAATGAATAGTGCTAATGAATAATCCATGATCCTCTGTTTTTTCTACTAATTATTAAGACGCGAACAATGGACGTGACGTCATAATCAATGTTTGTCGTAATTGAGTGAAATTTCGACTGAACGTACGTTTTGGTACAGCAGTTTAAATTAAATTTTTGTAAACTTTTGTTACGAAAATGAAAAATCTCAAGGTTACAAACACAACTCTTTGGATTCACGAGGAATATAAGATGATTTTGTGGAATTTAGTTGAAGACATCAGATTTTTAAAAAGTTTGGAAAGAGCAAAGCATGGAGTAGAAGGAAATCATTATGTTAATAACTTTATCGCGGAAGTAAAATTGCGTGTAGTTTATGGTAGAACACAAGACGAACTGTTTCGTAATGGTGTAGCTTATCTGCAAAGTAACCAGAAGCAAGGTAAATACTTAAAATACAATAAGATTTTACATTAGTACAATTTACAAATATCAACAGATTATCACCGACGGGGGTTTCAGTTGAAAAGCTTTTATAGACTGGGATTCTTTAACAGGTTTGTTTACATCGTATTTCAGCGCTTTTTTGGTTTTATTTTGAAGTCATTTACCTACTTTCGCATACATTTAAATTGTTTGCGACGAGAGCAATTTCTTCCAATTCGGAAGCTATTAAAACACAGATGAAATTAAATCTTAATTTTACGACGAACTATGTAATTGTTAATAACATGAGGGCAACGTTATACAAGAGCTACATACGTTATATCCAGAGAAAAAAAGTACATCTGTACATGTACCTTTAATATCACTGAATCCTCACTCTGTGCTTGGCAATACTCCAATTTCCCTCGCTCTGTCGCTGTGCCTGTGACTTTTTTTATTATCACAACTGAGCAAATGTTTGTAAAGTTTCCAGTGTATTCAGTCCTCTAGCTTGACTAAAAGTTTAAAGTCTTTCGATAGTTTAAATTAGTCCAAAGTCAATAGAAAAGATAAAAGCCCAATTACACATTTGTTGAAAAACAAGTCAGATTTGGTTCACTGTTGCTAAGTAACAAAGCGACCAATCACATGTACGTACAAGTAACCAATCAACATGCAAGTAATTTTGCATTCAGTGCCAATTTTGGAATTTTATGTTTTTTTGTTCTGATTTCTGAATTTTAATAAAAAAATGTCGTTGGCGAATCTATTTTGATAATTTTGCCCTCTATATTAGTATTAGGGGGATTATATATACCCTTGTTTTACTTTGCAAGCACTGAAAGCACATGCTAACAGTACAGTACAGGTAGTTACTTTCGAAATCTAGCTACGTGACTAATAACTTTAAACAGTTCCAGGGGCTGGTGAAAACTGTTTTCTTTCTAACAGTGGCAATAGTTTTAATCATCGATAAAATAATTACAAAACAAGTCCCTAACTAAATTTAAAACCGAACTTGTCTATGTAATTCAAATAAATAATGAAACGCTTTTTTCTGATATTTTGACTTCGTTTTAAAAACTATAGTTTGGCTCAGAATCACCACCCAGTGAATTAATCAAAATGTCGAAATCCTTAAATCTACTTCTAAAATTGTTTATTTAACAATTATGCATCAGTCATGTCCCAACATGCCCATTCCCCTCCCCCTCGGGAAAACCCCGGCCATTTGAAAAAAGAAAATGGCGCTAATTTCCTGCGGTGGAGATAAAAGACAGGTGAAATGCCCAGCGGTGGGGCCAGAAGTCTGTTGCGATTTCCCCACCTCGGGGAAAGTTGTAGCTCTAATTTTACGCTGTTCGTGAACGATTTACAATATAAAAATCAACATTTTATTATGAGTGCCTATTTCAAATACCTCTACTAAAATCACCAGACGTTTGCGTTTCATCCAAGACGCAACAACTCCGTATCTTTCGCTTTAAACACTTACATAATCAAATCCAACAGGCAACAGACCGTCCAAGCCACGAGTTGAATCCACTGATAAAAATACTAGGGGGAGAGGGACGCAATTCAATCCCCCCCCCCCCCCCGCCAATTTAGTACTGAGCAACAGGAACAATTAAAGCTCGGAAGATTGGGATAATATATATCTAATCGTCCACCGGCCGGAAAAGACAATACCAACTAGTGGCACAAAATATTATTTTATGAAATAAACTGAAGAATAGACAAAACAGAAATTTTCTGCGTTTTTAAATCGACTCTCTTGCTATCACCAATAGACAGTGAGTAGCTGAGACAATCAGAATGCAAGATATCGGTAATAATCAGATTATAGTTAGTTCATGCATATTAACATTATTAATTAGTATACATTATGCATCACTTATGAAGCATGTCATTAATACTATTCTTTCACACTATCGAGATGGAAAACAATATCTTTGATGATTATTTGCTGAACGAAAAGGATTTCCAGCATAATAGGGATAACAATAGACCTGATGTGTTTAATAATAGTCATATTAAACTGACAAATAAAGATCTTCATCCTGGTGCGGACTCCAATAATTGTCCTGTCGCACAAACCAACGCGGAACTTCAGACTGTTGTTGACACCAATTGTCCTGTCGCGCCAACAGACGCAGAATTTCAGTCTGTTGTTGACACCAATTGTCCTGTCGCGCCAACAGACGCAGAATTTCAGTCTGTTGTTGACACCAATTGTCCTGTCGTGCCAACAGACGCAGAACTTCAGCCTGTTGTTGACACCAATTGTCCTGTCACGTCAACCAACGCAGAACTTCAGACTGTTGTTGACACCAATTGTCCTGTCACGTCAACCAACGCAGAACTTCAGATTGTTGTTGACACCAATTGTCCTGTCGCGGTATCCAACGCAGAACTTCAGACTGTTGTTGACACCAATTGTCCTGTCGCGCCAACCAACGCAGAACTTCAGCCTGCTGTTGACACCAATTGTCCTGTCGCGGTATCCAACGCAGAACTTCAGACTGTTATTGACACCAATTGTCCTGTCGCGCCAACAGACGCAGAACTTCAGCCTGCTGTTGACACCAATTGTCCTGTCGCGGTATCCAACGCAGAACTTCAGACTGTTGTTGACACCAATTGTCCTGTCGCGCCAACAGACACAGAACTTCAGACTGTTGCTGACACCAATTGTCCAGTCGCGTCAACCAACGCAGAACTTCAGACTGTTGTTGACACCAATTGTCCTGTCGCGCCAACAGACACAGAACTTCAGACTGTTGTTGACACCAATTGTCCAGTCGCGTCAACCAACGCAGAACTTCAGACTGTTGTTGACACCAATTGTCCTGTCACGTCAACCAAGGCAGAACTTCAGACTGTTGTTGACACTAATTGTCCTGTCGCGCCAACAGACGCTGAAATTAAGCCTGTTGTTGACACCAATTGTCCTGTCGCGCCAACCAACGCAGAACTTCAGCCAGCTGTTGACACCAATTGTCCTGTCGCGGTATCCAACGCAGAACTTCAGACTGTTATTGACACCAATTGTCCTGTCGCGCCAACAGACGCAGAACTTCAGCCTGCTGTTGTCACCAATTGTCCTGTCGCGGTATCCAACGCAGAACTTCAGACTGTTATTGGCACCAATTGTCCTGTCGCGCCAACAGACGCTGAACTTCAGATTGTTGTTGACACCAATTGTCCTGTCAAACTAACCAACATACAATTTCAGCCTGTTGTAGATACCATTTGCCCTGTTGGACTAACCAACGCGGAAATTCAGTCTGCTGTGGACACCAAATGTCCTGTCGAATTAAACAATATCCATGTTGATGAACCATGTTTTGAAATTAAAACATATCTCAGAACAACAGTTTCCGAAGAAGAGACCCATCTTAATAGGCAGAGCGTTGACAATGTTTCACCACTCCGAGAAGAGACCTTTGATGACGTGTGGAAGAGTGCCGGACTTCCACTTACCAACAAAGTGTCTCTTTCCGGATGGTGGAGCAAAGGCAGTGTTCTAACCTTTGAAGATGAGCCTCTTCATAAAGTTTACAACAAGACCGCTGTTTCAGCCTCTGAAGAAAGGACCTCTCCGCATATGTGCAACAAACTGGATTGTCTACCTGCCTTTGAATCGTCTATTGCAGTACATGTACAGCCGGGTGCATCCGATGATTTACAAGGTCATGATCTACTAGACAACAAGAACACTCCTGATAAATCGTGGAAAACAGTCAGAGATCAACCTTGTGGCGGAGAAGAGCATCTTGCTCAATGGTTGGCCACAGCCGGGGGTCAACCTAATGAGGAAGAGTCTGATGCTGAAGACTTGAGCAAAGTCAGCGTTCCGCGTAATAACTACAAACAGAGTAAATCTACAGAAGATCTTTATGTGACTAAACCGTCCAATATAAATGGTATTAATGGAAATTGTATCGAGTTGGAAATTCTCCATAGTTGTCAAGGTACGTTTAACTTTAGTACTTTAAGGTGCGCTATGGTGCACTTTTAAAATACGTACGTAAAAAAATATTAACCCTATCCAGACTGGGCTTTTTTGGGTCTTCTGGGACTGGGGGGGGGGGGGGGGGGGGGGGGGCGGAAAGTGCCCGCGGTCAATATCTCCTGAACCATTTGGTGTATTCCGACGAAACTTTTACAGGTGGATGGTATGCCTTATTCAAGTATGTCATTACACTTATGTTGCCATGGCAACAAATTATGACGTCATTATGACATCATTAATTGCAAAAAACCCGGATTTTTGGAATTTCCAAAATTCTTTTTCTTGTTGTTTTGTTAATATGAAAAAGGTAGTATATCAAAAAAATAGTTTCTCTTTATTAAAAAGTGCTTACTTTTATTGTAACTATTATAAAAGAAAACATAAGAAAAATGGTCTGCTGAAATTTAGTGTTGGTAGGTGTTCACGACTACGCTATAACTTTTTTTTGGCGCAATATTCTTTCACCAAATTTTCCACACATAAAGCCCATACATATTTAGGAAAAGTCATAAAATTTCAGAACCATTCCTGTACTGGTTTAGGAGATATTAAATTTTAAAATCAGCGTGGGCACTTCCCGCCCCCCTCCAGTCTGGATAGGGTTTAAAGACGATTTTTATAGCGTTGCTAAATTATTGGAAAGCAGCTCCCCCGCGTCTTCCACCCTTGTAAGAGCTTCTTTTGTACAGCAAATAATATGATTTAAAATGATCGTACATGTCTTAACTAAAAAACTATTGCTACGTTATCTAAAGTAAAACGTACATATGTAACACTTCTTATATTTAATTTACTTAACATAGATGAAAAGTCTGTTGTCCCTTGCCACAAGACGTTGACTTCTTACCCTCAAAGCAAAGACAGGAAAGAAGAAAAGAAGATGAAGAAAACCAAAAACAAGAATGAGGAGAAAAATAAGAAGGATAAAACAGAACAGAAGATAAATAAACAATGTGGTAAGAAGAAAAAAGAAAAGAAAGAAGAAGAGAAAAACAATTGCGTGAAAAGTAGGGATGACAAAAAATTGATAAAAAAATCGTTTGGTTGGAGAATGATCGAGTTCTTTTGCTGTTGTGTCTGTCGAAATGATGAATCAACTCACCCAGAAGTATATCGGATCAAAACAACGGAAAAAGATGAAACTATAGCAAGGAAGTCTGAAAACTGCTTGCCAACATGCTGAAACTCTAATTGCTGTACTTTTTGTTGATATTGAGTCATAATGAATAATGCACGTTTTCTCTTTAATTTAAAATCAACATATATGGCTTTAAAGTAAACTTTTTGATTAAGCAATAAATAGAATAATGAATAATAAATGTTATTTCAACATTATATGATTGGTCAATACCCCCGTTGAGTCGTGGATACTCTCTCGTTAGACTATATACATGGAGGAGTTTGAGAAGAAGGCTCTTGTAACTGCTCCGTTAAAACCAAGTATGTGGAAACGTTATGTTGATGAAACATTAAGTACCTGGTCACACGATTTGAATGTTTTATTCAATTTTCGTGACCACCTGAACAGCATTCACCCTTCAATCAAATTCACTATGGAATTACAAAATCAAGACAAATCTATCCCGTTCTCGGACGTTTTGCCGATAGAGGTGGATTTGCGGTTCATCGACTAAAGGCTTTAATTATTCACCTCTGGGGAAAGCCCTGACGGGGATGAGTTTAGATGAAAAATGCACACTTATATATTTTCTTTATCGCAGGTCAAGGCACAAAATCTAATCGATAGGGTATATATACTTTTATAGTTTCGTACTCAATTAATCTATAGCACAAACTCGACATGAATTCAAACTCGACATATGAATTCAAACTCGACATATGAATTCAAACTTTACATGCATATGAATTCAACATAGGCGAGGATCCGGGCCCCCCCCCCCCCCCAACTTTGTAAAAGTGGAAAAAAGGGGGGTGAGCCCCCCTGCCTTCGCGCCGAAGGTAAGGGTAATTATACGTTGAATCATAGTCCCTAGAAATAAATTGTCTGGAAACGCGGCCAAAGTCTTTGTTCTAAGTTTTTGTTCACGTTTGTGCACCTTATTTCACCTTAACGCTTGCTGAACACATTGTATTTTTGGTATAATGAGGCAATCAACCAATAGCATCGTTGCTTTATAAATATTAATGAACGTAAAACAAAAGATTGTGCACCTTATTTGCCACCCTCAACCTAAATTGTAGCTTATTGTTAACCGCTTTGATGTTCGCCGCGTCTCCAGACAATATAATTCTAGGGACTATGGTTGAATATATACACATCTTCGATATACAGCATTTTGTTTTGTTTGTTCTTGTTTTAATAACGTTATTGCCTATTGCAACTGGTGGTTAAACAGAGCGAAATGCCCCAATTGAACATGACTACCATGATGTAAGTGTTGGTTTTGCGGAGGGAGGAAAACCGGAGAACCCGGCGAAAAAAACCTCGAAGTTAGTTTCCAGCTCGACAGTGGGGTCATTCCAAGCGGTCACCCATCCAAATACTAACCCCGTCTAACCGGGCTTAACTTTTGGTGAGAGGCAGCGCGCTAACAGCAAAAACACAAATGGTAATAAAACAATACATGTGTATACAAGCTTCCTACTCAGCATAACAAATATATTTAACTCGTTTAGTAATATTAACTAGTTAATAAGCACATAAATAATAATGCAAAAAATATAAGGACACTATCAATGTCAACAAACTGTTTCCTCAAAGTCTCTCATCTTCATGAATGTTACTTGTGTTCTCACATCTTGGATTTTGTTTGCAATAGTTTTCATGAGGTTTTAACAAGTCCTGAGTTCAGACCAATTCAGCCAAGATCATTGAACAACAGACAACTGTTACATGTAGTATCGCTGAAGCCATGTAGAAAACCTATGAACATATTTGCAATTGCTCGACCAAAAGCATTAGAAAGGCAAATATAAAGATCCAGAATGTTAGCGTTAACTCTGTACCGGCTGTATTAAATATTTATGGAATGTAGAGACCTGCTAAGCCATGAGAAAATATATACTGTAGTCTGTATATCGGTTGTAGTCCAGTTTCAGACCCAATGTCGGTTGCCACTTGGATGCGACAGTTCGGCGGAATCAGCGGGGCTCGAAAACGTCTTGTGAACACCGGCGGAGAAGTTTATAAACAAGATAATTGCCAGCCGCATAACTGACTTCAAACACTTCCATGCCAAGCAAGCAGCTGGCAAAAACACTTCACTTTGAACTACTCGATCGAAATGCCACTCCTGCATGAAAATCCGCCATGATGAAACATCAGCATTTGAACTGTGACGTCATGCCTGCAGTTTCGCAAAGCCTCTTGGGGGAAAGGTCGCGACCCCAAAAAACAACACCAAAAACCTGACCGAAACCTACAATCTTGGACAATAACAGTTGTAATAACAGTCAACCCCTCCCCCTGATTCAATGTTGTTATATGAAACTCCAGTCCAACATTGTTTCATTTCGTTCAACATTGAATCGGGGGGAGGGTGTGTTACAACATTATTGTCCAGGATTGTCCTTGACTGATTTTTGTTAATATTGTATATAATACAGCTAAAATATGATTTATATTTGTAAATTAAAGTCAATAAACAATTGTGAAATTTGAGACTGTTTCGTGCAATTAGTAGAGAGATATTTGCATTTAAAAATGTATAGATTGCGCTCTACTACGCACGCTTCTCCGCCATATTTCTCTGCCCGAAGCCCTTTCTTTGTCACTCAATAATATCTACGTCACTAGTATTGCGGCGGTAGCAGTACAGTAGACTCGTTCTACCACAGGTAGCCCGAGTAATTAACTCAGTCGTTGATAATGCGACGTCGAGTTATTAAACGCCGAATTTCAGTGGAATTTAATTGTTTTTACTTGACCTCGTGGATCCGGAAAACGACTTCTTGAAAACATCGCACCGCACCGTATTGTCACAGCCAGAAGCGAAACATTTCATTCGATGCTACCATAATTCCTTGTGTAACTCAAACACGCATTATCGTCGCATTATCCGTCTGAAGAATTTAATTGCCGAAACGAATTTAATTCGTGTACTAAAGTACTAATGCGCCAATCCGTCATCCTGCTTGTGCAAATAAAGATTTCGCAGTTCAAAAGCCTGATTTTCATTGGGTGTATATCTCACCACGCAAGCATATATATGGTACCGACTTCAAGATATATATAGGATCAATTCAAATCAAATATAACACTTGTAATGGTTCTAAAAACATCGTGTGACAGTTGAAAAACTTGCAGAGAAAAGCGATTCATTACCTTTGTTTTCTCTCAAGTGCTGACCATTTTGGAATGGGTCATAGATCCTGTTTAGATGTCTCTCTTGTGTCAAGTCAAATCTAACTATAAAAGATTCGACTATAAAATGCATCACAAGTGAGGCAAGTCTTTACTCGTCAGATCTGTGATGGATTTGGTTGACGTGATTCAGTGATTAG
Organism: Corallium rubrum; assembly: GCA_964035015.1. NCBI lineage: Eukaryota > Metazoa > Cnidaria > Anthozoa > Scleralcyonacea > Coralliidae > Corallium > Corallium rubrum. The sequence continues at coordinate 46,840,838 of OZ035997.1, forward strand.
TTTATATGGTGAAAAAGTGAAGAACATCAAACTGGTGCCAATCAATAATTGACTGGTCAATTAATTTAATTTGACTCGATTAAAAACCATCGTCATGAATCCACGCAGCTCTTCTGTTAGATAATGCATGATACTCTCATAGATTTGATTTAGATTCGACATTGTCTTCATATACATTGGACTTATGATGAATCTGTGATGGATTCAAATAGCTAAAAAAAATTTTGAGCAAGAAGTTAGAGGTCCGAAAGCTATTAATAATCATCGTTGCCGATGATTTTTTTTTTCAGTTTGATGATCTGTTAAAAATATGTGAAAAGTTCCACAACTCCACTTGCTTTATTGCCGTCATCAGATGCGTTATTTGCAAATTATAAAAATCTTGATAACTCAAGAACAAGATTGTTCTGACGTGTAGACCCGTCTTTTGTATTTGGCCGCTAACATCAGACGATTTTACCTGTCAATAGGAAACCCCCACGAGATGAAGATGTTTAAGTGCCACAAACTCCAAATTTTGATTTGTTTTGATCGAAAGCCCTTGTGTATGGGAAAATATCGTCGAAAATTTGGCGATACATATAGTCATAGATAGGTATCGCTAAACTTTCAACGGCATTTTTCCTATATACAAGAGCTTTCGATCAAAACAAATCAAAATTTGGAGTTAGTGGCACTTAAACCTCTTCATAATCGTGGGGGTTTCCTATTGACAGGTAGCTGTCAATAGGAAACCCCCACGATTATGAAGGGGTTTAAGTGCCACTAAATCGTCTGATGTTCGCCAAATACAAAAAGATGGGCCTACACGTCCTTCAAGTTTAGACCCCGTTTACACGATGCCAGTACAATTTGAAAACTGAACAAAATCATGCCGGTATGCAAATACAGCATATAACATTTCATGTTATTTTTGTGCCGGTGTCACAGGAAATTCGCCCCCCTCCCCATAGGGGGGGGGGGGAGAGGGGGGGAATTTCCTAGGAATATCGCCCCCCTTTAGGAATTTCGCCCCCCCCCCTTCTCGATTTCGATTTAAATTCAAAACATGACAAGAACATTGTTTAGTAAATTTAATATCTTATAAAAATTATACTAGTTGACTATATAGCTCAATGGGTTAGCTTAGTCCTTTTAGCTGGTGGTGGAGTGCATGAAGGGCAAAGCCACTCACTCTCCGTTCAACCCCGTGAAGTTATAGACAATAGAAAGTTGGAAAAGCTGGTACAGCGGCGAACTAGCAGCTAAAGTCACGGCGTTAAACAGATCGATCGACATATCGCAAAGCCTGTCTGGTCAATACCGCGACGCAAAAAATAACAGTTCTACCTCTGGAGCCAGGGTACTCTTATGAAAGATAGAAGTGCTTCCGATTTTGAAGGGACTTTAAGATCCTGACAACGGACTACGGCTACGGCAGGAAGTTTAAGAGTGGTATTAAATAGTGTTGTGTTTATACATTCATTATAATCGCACGGACTCATTCTGTTCTTAAATTCTTAGCTTGCATGAGGAAAAACACTTGTTCAATCTATGTTAGTCGCGAAAGTAAGGTTAAACTTTCCCAAGGCTTCTGTAGTGACTCGGGTTCCGCGTTGTCTATGCAACGTGAAAATGCTTTTTCACGTTGTCAACAGAGTCGCGACGGCGTGAAAATTACTCTTGGGAACCGACGTCGTTTGCAAACGTTCTTTGTATATGACATAAAATTCTAGTGTTCAAACACGTTGCCGTAGTAGTTTTATCTCGACTGGCTTCCAGAATGCATGTGTTGTTGGCAATATAAATGTTTGCCAATTTGGGCGATTTATGTTTTGCGACTAAAAGGGGGAGGGCGAAATTCCTAAAGGGGGCGATATTCCTAGGAAATTCGCCCCCCGGGAGGGCGAATTTCCTAGGAATATCGCCCCCCGGGGGGGGCGATATTACGGCGGGACGGATTTCCTGGGACACCTGTATCGTGTAAACGCAAGGCCAAAACGGCATGATTTTGTTCCGTTTTCAAATTGTACCGGCATCGTGTAAACGGGGTCTTAGAGGGTCAAGGGCATAAGGCCTATAGCTAAACGTCGTACAATAGACGAATTTTATTCAGACGTCACGAATCTAATTCGAATTAACTTCCTCGGTAATGCGATAAATGCATGAAACGTCGAATTTCAGTCGAATTTAATTGTTTATACTTGGACTCGTTGTTCCTGAAAACGACTTCTTGAAAACAAGGCGCCGAATTGTCACAGACAGAAGCGAAACATTTAATTCATTTGCCGAGACAAATTTAATTCGTGTGTCGAATTTAATAATCTAGTTATACGTCGCAGTTTCGTCGAATAAAATTCAAACACTCAAATTCGTCTGAATTATTAAATTCGTCTATTGTGCGACGTTTAGCGAAGGCCTTATAACTTTAATCAGCTTTACCCATTCTTCTATGGAAAATTTTTCATATCACAAGAAGTACTATAATGCGCCAATTTGTCATCTGCTTGTGCAAATAAAGATTTCGCAGTTCAAAAGTCTGATTTTCATTGGGTGTCCGAGGTTTCGTCAAATGTTATGGCATGTAACGTGATCGCGTGATTTTAAAATTCATATCTCACCACGCAAGCACGTTATATCTTTTGTAGGCTGTTTGACCGAACCCATGATCACACCCAATATTTTTAAATGCTAAAGATATTTGTTCTGAAAAGACGTCAGTATATATTTTGTTACCAAAACTATTCCCGGTACTTTACTATCTTTTCACTTTGACCTATTACCATGCATGCATGACAAGAATTTATCAAACTGGCGCTATATAGAGATATACAGTATATTATTTCAACAAACGAGTATAACACATTGAGGCCTGGACCTCTCCTTGTGCTGAATAAAATCGTCTGGCGTTAGCCAGAATAAACCTTAATAAAGACTCGTCGTCAGGCTTCAAAGTGTTAACATATATATGTACGAAAATTTTCCAATAATTAGTATAAGTGTAAAACTTTTAAATTGCATTCGAAAACAGTTTATTTTTTGGTAAAACAATATTTCATGTGTTTTTTTATCAATTCAAAGTACTTTGATGGTCTTATATGTATGACATGCACGCACATATACAAAAACGACAGTCTCAAAAAAAGAGTTATTGGACAAAAAGACCGATCTATGAGGTAATCAATATAATAAGCCTCGAGACAGGTTTTGAAGCAGACACTTAAGCTGCTAGGAAACCTAATATAAATATAATAGAGTTGAACATGTTTGGTCTGTGACTTAATTTCGTATTTAACACAAACTGTTGGCCAAGACTAAAATGGTTCGGTTAAATTTCTAGGCGTAAATTCCAACAAACTAATATAACAAAGGAGAAGCAGGGTTTTTTATTAGGGAAATCTTTTCACCAGCTCAAGCAGGGAAAAAGCGTGAGTGTAAGTCTACATGTGTATCGATTGAAACTACGTAAGAGTCTTTAAAAAGTATTTCCAGCATTCGCGTCCTCGGCTGAAGCACAAAACAGGAAAAAAGAGTCAAATTGCAAAGATATAATCACAACATCGAACTATGCTTTCTATGAAAATCATTTCAGCCTTACTGTTCACATTTTCTTACTGTTCAGGTAATTATAGTCACAATTATTAGTCAATTTATTACTAAATATTAAGTGCATGTTAAAGCTTTTGCATTCGTTGATATGACGATTTCCGAAAAGGTCGTGCATGAGAACTGTAAGTTTGAATTCTTCTTTGTTTCTCTCCTTTTTCTGTTATACGACAAAGCATAACCTCACATGTTAGTGGAGAATACACTGCAGTGACGGTTGGTATCGTGCTCATGTTACCATCTGTATATATCACATCGGTACTCTTCTACATTGCAGCAAAATTGCTTCAAACGCCGTCAATATCATTCAATGACAAGAACAACTGGAAGGCATTGTGGAAAGTTTTAAAAGCCAAAAGCTTGACAAAAGCATTTGGACAGGAGCCAACTGTATTTGATAGGATTGTCTACGCTAACGCTTACGACAGAGGTAAATCCAACTTTGCATGACTAACATATTGAGTATTTCACAAAAAATGTATTTTCTGTAATTTTCCTCCGTCGTATTTTACTATGCCATAGACCATAGTTTTTTTAGCACATTGGCGAAGTTTAGACTTTTAATCTATTTCTTAAGCTACAGTCAAAAAAGACGATGGACTCTTCCTATATCAAGGAGATATCAGAATGACAAAAAATGAGGCCCAACATCTTTTTGGTAAAGGTCAGCGATCTAAGAGAGCAGTCCTCCAATACTTTGGAGGAAACAGATGGCCGCGTAATAGTTTGGTTTATGAGCTACATTCATCTCTTAACAGTAAGTTGAGCTATTGCGAGATAATGACGATAATGTAATAAAATAACGATAATGTAATAAAAACATCGATAATGATGATATTATAATGATGATGATGATGATGATGATGATGATGATGATGATGATGATGATGATGATGATGATGATGATGATGATGATGATGATGATGATGAAGAGGAGGAGGGGAAGGAAGAGGAGGGTACGAAGAAGATGAGGAGGAGGAAGAAGAAGAAGAAATAAAAGGAGGAGGAAGTCTACAAAAACGACGATGGTGATAATGATGACAACGGCGATGACCATGACCATGACGATCGTGATGATGATAATGATTATCATCGATAACAATAATGATATGATAACAGATAACGTTAAATATTCCTTCTTATTCAATTTTCCAATTATTTATATTTATTCTTGATCTCGAACAGTTTATCTCAACATATCTATTTTATTAATATTGTACAATCAACTCTCGCTTCTATCTTTCTAGTTTATATTTTATATTTCAACATATGTATACTAGCTAACTTATTGCCAATACTCGGTTCTTACAGTATATCAGTTAATTATTGCGACCAGCTAACTGTCTAGATTAGCTTATTGGTTATTACTGTTAGCTTGTCACCTTTATACATGTTTCTTTTAAATATTACTTCTTTTTTTGCCTATTGGTTCCGCACGAGCAAACGTACTAACAAATCAACGAACGAACGAACGAACGAACGAACGAACGAACGAACGAACGAACGAACGAACGAACGAACGAACGAACGAACGAACGAACGAACGAACGAACGAACGAACGAACGAACGAACGAACGAACGAACGAACGAACGAACGAACGAACGAACGAACGAACGAACGAACGAACGAACGAACGAACGAACGAACGAACGAACGAACGAACGAACGAACGAACGAACGAACGAACGAACGAACGAACGAACGAACGAACGAACGAACGAACGAACGAACGAACGAACGGACGGACGGACGGGCGGGCGGGCGGGCGGACGGACGGACGGACGGACGGACGGACGGACGGACGGACGGACGGACGGACGGACGGACGGACGGACGGACGGACGGACGGACGGACGGACGGACGGATGGACAGAAGCCTGATTTATCGAGCGAACCATGCAGGCAAACCGCGAAGCATGCCAATATATAATAATCAGCTTCTAAATATTGTACATTTCAGTCATAGTTTTCTGCAATTTTGTTGGTTTTCTTAGGAAAAGCTAGAAGAGCAATTTGGGCTGCAATAGCAGAATGGGAAAAAGTATTACCTTGTTTGGGAAAATGGACAAACATAAAAAAAATGCGGGTCAAACCCAAAGCATACATTGTATTCTATAGCGGTCAAGGGTAAGAACCATTGCAAGTTATCTGTTATTACCTCCGCCAGGAGGAGTATATGTTTTTGCCCCTTTCTGTCTGTTGGTTTGTCTGTTGGTTGGTTGGTTTGTCTGTCTGTTGGTTGGTTGGTTGGTTGGTTTGTCTGTTGGTTGGTTGGTTTGTCTGTCTGTTTGTTTGTTTGTTTGTTTGTTTGTTTGTTTGTTTGTTTGTTTGTTTGTTTGTTTGTTTGTTTGTTTGTTTGTTTGTTTGTTTGTTTGTTTGTTTGTTTGTTTGTTTGTTTGTTTGTCTGTGTGTGTGTGTGTCTGTGTGTGTGTGTGTGTGTCTGTCCGTCTGTCTGTCCGTCTGTCTGTCTGTCTGTCTGTCTGTCTGTCTGTCTGTCTGTCTGTCTGTCTGTCTGTCTGTCTGTCTGTCTGTCTGTCTGTCTGTCTGTCTGTCTGTCTGTCTGTCTGTCTGTCTGTCTGTCTGTCTGTCTGTCTGTCTGTCTGTCTGTCGCCAGGATATCTCAAAACCTATTACACCAATTTTCATGAAAGTTTGCAGAAGGGTTGGCCATAGACCAACGACCAATCCAGTACTTTTGATTGAATTTAGTCGAAATTTGTATAGGTAATCGCATGGGGCCGAGGAAAATTACGGTTTAATTTCACGAGTGTTTTCAAAATTTTACAAAATTGCCCGAGTCGCGAAGCGACGAGGGTAATTTGTAAGATTTTGAAAACACGAGTGAAATTAAACCGTAATTTTACGAGAACTCATGCGATTATGTGTTAATAATATAGAGGGGAAAATTAAATCATAATTATAATTATGAACATAATTATTTTACGTACGTCATGACTGCAAGGAAGCCCGCTAAATGCCAAAGCCAAACTGATAAACAAGTTCACTGCACTGAGGCAATAAATAAAATCTCTTAAAGAGTTTAATTCAAACAAACATCAAGATATAACAAGTGAAACTATATTAAGTATAAGAGCTTTAACTTTATTGAAATGTCAACAGTCATCGTCAATCAGAGTCTGAATCGGAGTGCAAAATAAACCTCTTGAACGATCGTTTGCCTTTGGTATTGGTGCTGAAACTCGAGCTTGCCTGTGCTGAATTATTACCAGCCGTGTTGAAAGTTACCTGGCAGTTGTTGAAGTTGTAGATGTTGCGTGGGGAAAGCGGTGAAGACAACAATGATGATCGTCGATTAGCCTCTGACACTTGCCGTTGTCGGGAAAATTCAGACGCGGCGTCTATTACATGTGATAAAACTTGCTGCTCTTTTTCATCTCCCGAGTCATAGTCGTCGAGGCCTTGCTCCGATTTGTGACCCGTGATATTTTTTATTTCACACTTTGGTACTCCCGAGCTTTTTAACTTCTTTACGACGGTTTTCCTGGCACTGTGGTTGGTTAGCTTTTTCTCGGGACAAGAAACTTTCAAAGGTGAGTTTTCCTTCATCTTTTTCATGATATTATCGATAGTATTTTTGCCCATTGGTGTTTTTTTGTACCAAATAGGGGTGCACCGGAACCAATATTTTAAGATCCGGCCGGAACCGGATCTGACCGGAACTGAAAAAGAAATCCGGCCGGAAGTTCCGGCCGGAACCGGGTTTGTTAAGCCATATATGGTTGTATGCTATTTTATCAAGAGCCGGGGGGGGGGGGCAAAAGTTGGAATACAAATATTGAATAATGTTAACGTAATTGTGTAAAACATCTTCATGAAATGCTCATGTATTGGTATTAATGATTTAATGAATTAATGGTATACAAATATATCCTTGTATAGTGTATTATCTACACGGGAGCAAAGAGCCTGGGAACGAGGTTGTAACTAGAGTATATCAGCATATATAAAATCACTTGTTTTCATTTTATTTTGTATGTTTCACACCAATTTTCAACCTTTCATTTGCATGGCTAGTATGAAATGATTAAATTATCAGTATGTGCTTGTTATATGAAGTACTTTCCCTAACCCACCATTCTGAACCGCTGACCGTCTTTTGATGTGTGATAAAATATATTATTGAATAAAATCTGTGAAAAAATAAACGCTGTGTTATAAAAAAGACAAGAGTATTATTTTTTTTCAATGATTGCATGTTGTTTCTTGCTATTTATGTAAATTATACTTCACAGTTGTTGAAATGTGATCTGTTCAGTCTGTTTGATCGATGTTATTTAATAAATAAACTTGATATTCAATCTCTCTGAAAACGACAGAGTTCCGGTTCCGGCCATGCTTTTTTAATCAGTTCCGGCCGGAACCGGATCTCCGAAAAATCAGAGTTCCGGCCGGAACTACCCGGCCGGAACCGAGTTCCGGTGCACCCCTAGAACCAAATATCCGTGGTAGGGCTTTCGATAACTGATAAGTAGAAAGGGCCCGTTGTTTTCATTTCGCTGGGACGCCGTTGGATGTATTGCTTAAAAAGAGACACTGGACATCTTTCGTCTCCAGTAGCAAACATTTTTGGCTTAACAAGTCTGGGTTTTTCTCGCAAGCCGCTCTGTCTTGTCTTCGTTATTCCTTCAGCAAATGTGATGAACTCGATGCCGTTGTCATCCTTTTGTAAACAATAATCTTCAACCTTCATTTCGTGGTGCTCTTGTCGACCGCGTAAGCCGAAATGCTGTGTAAGAAGCCACCACAATGTATTTATTAACGAGCGAGGGTTTTTTCCTCCTAACTGGCCGCTTGTCCACAATATTTCTTCTTCTTCTTCGGTGAGACTCTTTGCTTTGTTTGGTCGTTTTCCTAAGCCGTTTCTTCGCAACTTTCTTGCTTTTCCTTCGAGCACTTTTCTGGAATTGAGGAATTCAGTGTCTTTTAATATAGATTTTGGATAGGCCTTTTCTTTGAGAAAACGGTGCAATGATGCTTGCATTACTCTAAGGCAGTCCGGTTCGTAATCTTCACCATTTGCTTTGCGTAGTTCGGCGTAAAACCGCGACAGTACTTTGTCAAGTTCTTCACTTTCGTACGCTTCAAGGTTTTCACTGACGTTTCTGAGCACTGCCCATTTTTGAAAAATTCCAACCCAGAAGATAGTGCTTTTCTTTGTGTTTACATTGTCACTTGATATCTTTAATTCTTCAATTTCTTCATTATTTGCCTCAACAAAACGGGAAGCCATGACCCTTTTCAAAACATTACGCCATGATAATTTATTTTTTACAAAATCACAAATGTTTCCCGCCGCTGGTGTATCTACCAATCAGAGGCAAGTAATTTTGCCCTGAATTACAGAAAAATGCCCTCTTCATTACCCAATCATATTCAAGTAATTTTGCCCTCTATATTATTAAGATGAGAAATTGATAAAAATCAGCTGACCGCAAAATTCTCCGTGTAGAAGAAATGCTTGATTGCGCTCATTATCTTTATTGTATGCAAATATTTTTGCATAATTTTGGTACGAGTGTAATCAAGCATTTTATTCATACATGCATGTGTTGGTCTCGTGAGCTAGCCTAGTTAGTGGGATGGCTCGTTTTCTTTTTAAACATCTCTAATAACCCACTGGCCATGGCAGCGGTATATGCAGTCTCTGACTGCCCTCTATAGTTACATCTGCAGTTGGAAAGTTTTAATTTCATCATATAGCTACGCCCGCAGTTTTAGTTCAGGATATTTCTTCTGTTTCTCTTTGCAAAAAAAATAGGTTAACATAAAGTAACTTGGTAATATATATCTTATCCAGCATTTAATACATAAACAATTATATTTAATACATAAACAATTATTAAATGCATGCTCATTATGGTCAATAATACAGATTTATTTAATACTAATAGAAAGTCTTACTATATAGATAATCTGGTTTAATTTATTTATTGAATCTTTAGGATAAACATAAAACGCTGTGTTTATTCTTCCTATTTCTAGGTGCAATTCACCTGTTGGACGTCTAGGAAAACCTCAACAAATATCAATAGGCAAAGGCTGCGAGAACAAGGTTATTGCGGTGCACGAAATTGGTAAGCATGATTATTATTTCGCGCGTGTTTATTATGGAGGAGGTTGGTAAATGGGGATAAGGAAAATAGGTTTCACCCCCATCCATGCAAATGGACAAAAACATTTTATCCTTTTTAAGAAAGAAGGTCAAATGAATTTTTAGCTTATCATCTAGAGTTCCAAAAGCACAGAATGAAAACAGAATTCTGTGAGTTAGAAACTCGAAAGCATATAACATACATATACATGGCATTTTAACGAAAATAATTTGCAATAATTTTATTAGTTGAACTCATATGCACCTTTAATTTGGCACTCGTCGCAAGGGTGCGTCCGTCTGGGATATGATCATTCCAATAGCAATGGGCGAAATGAGTTTAGTTGCGCACTATATTTCTACTTAATTATATCCACCAAAGAATTCAAGAGTTTACCACAAATATTGTCCAGTCTGAAAAATTGGTTTGAGAATTGTACAGTGAGAATTAATCTGTGGGTCACTAGAAGAGGTATTAAATTGTTTGCCTTTATCTATTTTTTTACGCATTCTCACAAGCACCTTTGTAGACGACCGGCCAAGGCTTCAAAATATTACTTTTGATGGCATTTTTTGTTAAGGTAACCATGCTAAATCATATCGGATAGTGTATACTTTGAAGGTAAGGGGGGTTACCAGTCATAATTATTGATTTATATTCTAATTGGAGATTTTTGGAAGCACAATGTGATGAATGGGATATTTGTAAAATGCTGCCTAATACGTTTGTGTTTTATTTGGATTGACTAAATTCAGAATGCTATCCAATCAGCGTGGCTGAGGTTCTGATTATCCTAAACAAACAAGAAACATGGCACAAATTCACCTATATGTAACACTTCGAAGAACAGTCACATAGAAATGTAGCTTGGACATTAATCAAAATGACTAGGCTGGTTACCATCCGTGTATCACAAGATATAGCACTGTTGATCTGGTGAGTTAAAGTGCTGACGATATCATGAGCAACACTGTACTGCATAGTACAAAAGCTCAGCTTTAACATTACGTACATGGCGGTATCGGCAAATTACCAAAATAAAACGAAGTAAATTGCGAATATGAGACTTCTCTGTATCTACCAGATCAAATAAATTTCTGATTCTTAGCAAGCTTACGTTGTTGTGGCTTTTCTTCGAAGTGTTATATTTAGGTGTATTCACGCCATATTTCTTGTTTGTTTACTCATTGTGAGTTATGCGAATTAGGTTAACCGCGAGCCATTCAACACCTACGTATAGTTTGCTTCACTCCACAGAAATCCCATTCATCCCAGTATGCCTTTAAAAAACCCCAAATTTTAGTATATAAATTTCAAATTACGACTGGTAACCCTTCTCACCTTCAAAATATACGCTATCCGATACTATCTGGCATGGTTACCTGCTTGTAACAAAAAATGCCATCAACGGTGTTTTTGGGACACTTTTATCGAGGTTGGCCGGCCGTCTATTGGAAACTAGTCACAAAAATCAGCTAGATTTTTGGACAATAATCGGTTTGGGAATTGACTTTTCGATGCATGAACAATAAGCTAGGCTAATTCTTCAAGTTTAAGCTTGTTAATAATATGTGCCAGTTGGAGTGATTGATTGGAGGGCTAGAGACGAAACGTCTCTAAATAACAAGCGTTTCGCTTGTTATTAGAACAATAAGAAAGATCTAAAAATTTGCCTTCGTTCCTGAGAGGGTTCAAAAATTTTCAACTCCATATTGCTCCCATTTGCTAAACTTTATCTCAACATGAATAACGGCCAATTCCTAACAGCTAGACATCGTTTCTTTTAAAACAGGCCATGCAATGGGCATGTGGCACGAGCAATCGAGACCTGATCGAGACCAATACGTAAAAATATTGTGGAATAACATTATTCCAGGTAAGTAAAATTTGGTATATATAAAAACAATAGATATGAGGTCAAGAAAATGTGTAATTGTCGAAAAGTATTGGTTCTGTAAAATGAGCTTTGGGAATCGTTGCTAAACGGTTTGATACCCGGATTAAAATATACCAGCCAACCAATTAATCAATTAAGCAACCAACCAACCAGTCAACCAAGCAACAAACCAACTAATCAATCAATAAATCAATCAATCAATCAAATCAATTAATCAATCAATCAATCAAGCAAGCAAGCAAGCAAGCAAGCAAGCAAGCAAGCAAGCAAGCAAGCAAGCAAGCAAGCAAGCAAGCAAGCAAGCAAGCAAGCAAGCAAGCAAGCAAGCAAGCAAGCAAGCAAGCAAGCAAGCAAGCAAGCAAGCAAGCAAGCAAGCAATCAAGCAAGCAAGCAAGCAAGCAAGCAAGCAAGCAAGCAAGCAAGCAAGCAAGCAAGCAAGCAAGCAAGCAAGCAAGCAAGCAAGCAAGCAAGCAAGCAGGCAAGCAGACAAACAGGCAGGCAGGCAAGCAGGCAAACAGGCAAGCAGGCAGCAGTTTGTCACGTTTGAGAGAATTGTTTTGTTCAGATGATTTTGTCAATATCATGCACCATCTATTTTTTTTTTTAATTTAAGCAAAAAAAAAATTTAAAAAAAATTTAAAATTATAAGCAAAAAATTTACCGAAAGTAATGCAAGATTTTATTTCCGTGCGTTTTTACGCGTGCTGCATGAGGTCATAAAATTCCCCCACTTACATGTATCAATCAGCAAAAACTAATGGGGAACAATTTGACATTTATAATCATTTTTCTTCCGTTTCTCGAGTTTCCTCCGGGAAAATTTGTCAAGTTCGCAACTTTGTAGGATATATTTCGAGAAACACTTGAGTTTAAAATTAATGGAGGGTTTTTCGGATAGTTTTGTCACTATTGCCAAATTTAAACTGATATTGTTGGGTGAAATTATTTAGAGAGGAACTAATCGGGAACAGCTAGATAAGACCAATTAAGCCAAAGTTGGCTTTGCGGAGAGAAAATAAACCTCGCTCAGGAGAAAACCCTCGAAGCAGAGAAGCGCATGCAACAACTCTATACTTGAATCCCAAGTTCGAAGAAGCATACAAGACACATCCATACAAGTATATGTACTAACCCGTCTAAGAGGAAGCGCGCTAACAGCACTGACACGCCAGCCGTGTCTCCCTATATATATATATATATATATATATATATATATATATATATATATATATTCCTCTATAAAGGGGATATTACACGCACGGTGGCGAGAAGATATGAGTTTTATGTTCGAGTGGCAAGGACATGCAACATTGCATGCTCTTGCCACGAGAACATAAAATCCATATCTTTGAGCAACCGTGTACTGTAACGTTCTATTTATTTTATGGAAGTGATGTTGATAAACCGGGTTAACAAAAACTACAACCGCTTGACCTAAAACTTTTAGAAAATACAAATGAAAATACAACAGCTTATTCGAATACGTCATTTTACGTGAACAACTGAATTAAGACCCCGTTTACGATGCCGGTACAATTTGAAAACGGAACAAAATCATGCTGGTGTGTAAATACAGGACAAAAAGTCTTGCGTTTACACGGTGCCGGTATAATATAATGACGGATTAGCATGTGACTATTCTCTTCCAATGGGAATTACTGACCCGAATACTGTGGTCGTACATATATCGTGATTACCATCATCAAACTGTTACGGCACGGGCGTTTAAACGATACCGGTTAGTGTTCCGTTTTCATTTCATGCCGTCCAAGGAACCCGTCTTCATTTTGTCCCGTTTTCATGTCATTTTTGTGCTGGTATCGTGTAAACGCAAGGCCTAAACAGCATGATTTTGTTCCGTTTTCAAATTGTACCGGCATCGTGTAAACGGGATCTAAGAGAAGTTACTGGCTCAAACTTACATGATTCGAAGAATACGGCAAAAGGCGTAATTTTTAACTTGTCGATATGTCACTCGCGAGCGTTACATATGAGAAATACGCCACTCACGGTTTCTAGCCTGCGTCGCAGCTCCTACTCGGTTCCCGGATGTAGTGAAATATGGATTCTACGAGTGTTTTAGTTGCTAGTAAAATACTCTTCTCCATAGACCTTATTCAAAAATGGCTGCCGAATTAGAAGTCTTTTATGTGCATATAAATTGGCCGTTATGACCTCGTTTTAAAGTAAAAATTTCACATGAAAACGAGTTCATAAGGGCTAATTTATATGTATATAAAAGAATTTTAATTCGGCGGCCATTTTTGAATAAGGTCTATGTAATAAATGCAAATACGCCATTGCTTTGTTGTCAGTATAAACCTTGTTTCTATAATTACTTCGTTCTAGGATGGAGATCTGCTTTCCGCAAGATACCTCCGAGTGTAGTAAATAGCTTTGGAGTTGAGTATGATTATGAAAGTGTAATGCATTACCCTTCGAGTGCTTTCGCTAAAGGTCCTGGACTGCAGACAATCCAAAGTAAAGTTGGAAACAAACATTTGGGTAACACCAGGGGACTCACGCCCAAAGATATCGAACAGGTTCAGAAGATGTACAGATGTGTGGAAACCATAAACTCGACAGGTTAATTATATCTTCAACTTATAAAAATTCCAGTTAACATTTAATTATTATACAATGCTGATTTTGATTGACTAAAAGCATACTGCATGCTAATTCCAAATGTTTCCGGCTGTATCTAATGAATAGGTATGGCGTCATTTCTACTGAGATAATAGCTTGATCGTTCTGCGGCTTGCCGGAAAACAAACATGCATGGCGGTGGTATAGAACCACGAAACATGAATTTGAGAAAAACCACCTATATTTTATCGCAACTTTGGTGCGGATTTATTCACACTTTCACTTCTCTTTTAGTATTAAGAAGATAATTTTTTCTATGTCACGTATTTTCGGTTAAAAGCGCTCAAAACCCTAGAACTTTTTGGCGTACCACTCAAAATCTTCTTATTTTAGCATTGTGTAGCCTATAGAATCAACAAAATTTTTGTAAGCATTTGGGGGTTGAGAAACATATCAAACGATAAAACATCTGTATATAGGTATGCTACAAAAATGTTGAATCCGCCATAGTTATACAGTAATCAATGCAAAATTTGTTTTTGTTCAAACAACATTTTCTTTTTGGCGTATCCCTCACAATCTATTTTAGCATTATTGTGTAGCTCATAGAGTCAACCAGTCAACAAACTTTTTAAGTAATAGATAAAGCATGAGCGGCCGATCTGTATGGGGATTTACAAGGCGAGCCGAAGTAAATCCACTTGTGAAAAGAAACAATATAGAATGAAGCTAATTAGTATTCATAACATTTGATAAAGACCATCAAGAAAGCTAATTAGTATTCTTAACTTTTGATAAAGATCACCAAGAAGGCTAATTAGTATTCTTAACTTTTGATACAGATCACTTTGTCCAAAAGAAGATCTTTATTGGGATTTACAGACGTATACATGTGACTTGAATGCTACGTTTTGATTGCTTCTTAACCTCATTAATTATTCATGGTTTCACAAGTACATGTAGAAGTTGAGTAGGAAATATAAAAGAACTTGATAAATTTGAATAAGGTTTAACAATTTGATAAATTGTCTGCAAAAACGTGTATCTTCTAGCAACAAAGAGGTAGTTCGTTCGTAAACGACAGTTAAAAGAACAGAGAATTTTTTCTATGTCGCGTAACATGCGCTCAAAACTGATTTCTACTGATCATATCTACATTCATAATTATCAAATCTTTTTATCTTTTGATATGTTATTCAGTGCTTGTGGATGAAACCCTAATAATCTTATGCGTTTGCGTTTTGCGCTCTGCGTTAACCCCTCGTGGACATCACTCAATTAAGCAATCTAAACGTAAAGTTGGAATCTATATAGCCTCAACAATATAGATATACTACCATTTGCGATCAACCGTTATATAGGCGTGAGAGTTCAAACCTGTTTGTTTACTTTTCAAATGTGCAAGTTTAACTGGAAAATTTTGACGTTTTAACAATAGCCTGATACTGTAAATCACTCGCCATTTTTTGACAGGTGATTGATTGGAGTATTGTTGAAACGTCAAATTTTCCAGTTAAATTAACTTGCACGTTTGAAACGTAAACAAACGCGTTTTAACTCTCACGCCTAATAACGATTGATCGCAAATGGTATGTAATATATAGACTGTTTATTTTTATCAATTAGGTTGTAATGACAATTCCCAATATTGCACCCCTTGGCAAGAGTCTGGCTACTGCAAACCTGAAAATCAATATTACAGTTACATGAAGAAAACATGTTGCAAGTCATGTTCAGGTACAATAGTATACTAGGGCCCCGTCCACATGTATCCGGATTTTTTTGAAAACGTAAGTTTCTTTTCAGAGATTGGCCTTAAAACGGAAATAGCCTGCGTTGCAGGGGAGGGCGAGGGCCTTGTTAGGGGACTGAGGCGGAGAAGAAGGGAGGAAAGAGGCAGTGGCCTCAGGCCACACATGCAGGCTAACACGTAAACGATGAAATAATCATGAAAAACAGAACTTTTCGACGACGGCTCCAAAGAGAAACTTGTTGAAAACGCCATTTTCCTGTTCTCGTGTGGACGCGGATTTTTTTAAAAACGAAAAAAAAGGTGCGTTTTCAAACGGATACGTGTGGAGAAGGCCCTATGAACTAGAACCTAACCCAGATTAAAATTCGCTAGGAAAGCAGCCCTCCAAACGACCCACAAAAATTCCTGGCTGCGACTCGGGACAACAGTTTATGATTTTCCATACAACTGATTGGGCTATCCTGTATAAAAATTAGTTAAATAAAATAAAATAAAATAAAATAAAATAAAATAAAATAAAATAAAATAAAATAAAATAAAATAAAATAAAATAAAATAAAATAAAATAAAATAAAATAAAATAAAATAAAATAAAATAAAATAAAGAAACATAAGTAAAGAAACATAAGTAAAGTAAAGTAAAGTAAAGTAAAGTAAAGTAAAGTAAAGTAAAGTAAAATAAATAAATAATCACATTTACAGAAAATGTAAATAGGAATAGTAAACAAACCACTGTCTCCTAAAATGTTTGTAATTAATAAAATGCCGTTATGTATATATATTGCCAATTTCCAATAATTCATAATCCTATCTTTTAACCTAATCTTGATTGCACATTTACATCCAAAATTTATTATTTTGCAGCTAGTTGCAGTGCAAAGGACGGGTCTACCTCATGCCCAGAATGGTTTGAAGCTGGGTATTGTAAACATCCCGTATTTTCGACATTCATAATGTCTTACTGCAAGAAGTCGTGTCAATGCTAACTTAATGGCAACTATATACTTTTATGTAGTGACAATTAAACTGATTGTCACAATGTGACAATTAAAATTGTCACAATTAAAATTGTCACAATGTCGGTCAGGTTGTTCAAAACACACTTATCTCATGGCACAGCCACAATTTGAATTTATTGTTCCAACAAAACCATTATTAAAGGCACAGTATCAGCATGACACAAACTTGAAAAAGTTCGTGGACAAATTCAAGTTCACATGATTAAAATTATGGTGAATATCACACACGTCAAAAATTGGACTAATAGTCCGTAAGAAAATGCACTAATGAGTTACTATTTTAACGTTTTAAGAATATTTCTCCTTTTCTTTGCACACAAATATAATTTTTGCCTCGCGCAAAACTATTATTAGATCAAGACATAGTCAATCGAGATATGGTCTGGAAACTCGGCAAACTTCAAAGCGCCTATAATGAGCTGTGATTTTATGTCGAACCGTACCTTACACCGTGCACATCCTTTGTTTTTGGTGAATTATTAATATTTAAAAGGCACGGTTGAGTGATTGAACTGAAACGTTGCTATAGATCGTTTTCATCTGACGTCACGGCGGCCATATTGGTGTACCAAAACAATGAAATGGCGGCCATATTGGTGTACGGCATGGGAATTAGCTCTTTCTTATCCAAATCTTTTGTATTGTTTCACCACCCCAATGAGGCCACCGATCACGTGAGTGAAAACGATCTATTGGATAATTCGTTCATTATGCTAAAATACAATGTGTTCAGTGACCGTGCACCGTGCACAAAAATGCGAACAAAAAGATAGACCAAAGACTTTAGCTGAGTTTCCAGACCATATCTCGATTGACTATGATTAAATTAAGCGGTAATGTAATACCTGACGCTGTGCCTTTAAGCCTATTTCAAACGTTGAATGTGACCTCGAATTCAATACGAATGAGCTTGAACAAAGAGTTTTACTGATTTGCATTAGATTTGATACACCGAAACTGGGTCGGCACCTTATTTTTCAGGGCAGAACGTCTGGGTTTGCAGGCGATGCATATGGACTAATTTATATGCAAATAACTTTAAAGTATTCGCCATTTTGGAATAATGTCTGAGGTAGATCTTTACCGTCAAAATTTCAACGTTTGAAACGGGCCTTATTATAATGTGATAACCATGCATTAATCCGGTTAATTGTAACTGTAATTATGTATTTTGCAATGCGCAAAACAGTTTTAAATTAAAACTAACTGTATGACAAATTAAAGGTGGTAAACTTTGTTTTTAACCGAAGATGGGATATTGAGAAGAGATATGTTTACTCGAGACTTAGAGTAACCCTTCGGAAGTCTCTAAGCAAAGACCCCTTTATTCCATATGAAAAATCAATAAACATCTTTTACATTTATACAATAAGGAAATCGTATAGATCGCTTGCACATGACGTCACGTACGCCATCTTGTTTGATTTTTTCATCATCAAACACTGTTGACAAACCGCTGACCACCATGTTTGTTTTGGTGAACTAACAAAACTCAGTGAACTCTATATATACCTGGAAGGCTGACTCCATTCAATCCCAGCACTAAAAAGTGAGGCAAAACATGGCGGCAACAATGGGGAATTTTTGGACGTTAGTTCTAGGCTCCTACGCGGTCATCTTGGATGTCAGCCTTATCGTCTTTTTTCTCGCGGCCGAACCACAGGCGGCCCAAACGTACACCCTCTTGAGCGCGAGCAGTGTTGCCCTTTCGTGTTTACTTTCTGTACTTACAAGAGAAATCCTCTGGGACCAGGGTATATAAATTCGAAATAAATTTAAACTCACAGAGAATGTTCAAATTTAGACATAGAAATATTTCAGACGGCCCTCACTTGAAGCTCCGTAAAATCCACAAAAACCACTCGATCTCGCTAAAATTGTCATCAGAACATTGGAGCTGCATTGAAGATGAAAGAGCAATGGATCAAAAGCCAAGTTCCTTACGAATATACTACGTCTACGGCAATTTTCGGGAGATCGAGCGGTTTTTGTGTATTACGGAGCTTTAAATGAGCGTCGTCTAAAATATTCTTTATTGAAAGTTGCCAGCCTTTCCTTATTTTTAGTATAAAGAGGTTATATTTAACCAGAAGTAAACATCTCGTCGAAATATAGTTGAAACTCGAGTCGGAAGTCAGAAAGACTTCGAAAGAAATATACGTCAAAACTAAGCAGAAGCAAGTTAAGAACATTTATGTCGAAATTCTATATTCCATTTGAATTTGTGCCAACGGTCAACACGCAGTTCCCCGTAAAGAAAATGAGTGGTTCGGTCGCGAGAAAAGACTAAGACTGACATCCAAGATGACCGCGTAGGGGCCTAGAACTGACGTCCAAAAATTCCCCATTGCCGCCATGTTTTGCCTCACTTTTTGATCAGGTATATATAGAGTTCACAATCGAAATATTGTAAGGTTAAATATACTGCCGAAACAAAGAACGTAGGAGTCTAACGTTTCGAGCGAAGGCCCTTCGTTAGAGAGAAACGTTAGACTCCTACGTTCTCTGTTTCGGCAGTATATCTAACCTTACTATATTTCGATTGTTGTTTCTACACTGCCTACGCAGCACGCTACTTTTATTACACTATATGGAGTTCACTGACAAAACTAAAGTTTGGAGCTATATATACATGAGCCCGTGGCTGTCCGGGTTAGTTCGTGTCACGAAATTTTTTCCTCGGCCACAGGAGGATATGTGAATCATCGTTAAGATTCGTTTACATCTAAACTATACTGATACTTCTTTGCAAATTTAGTTTTTGTAAATTTTAAAACCACAGTACCGATCCTAATCAGACGAGTCAGCCCGCGCCTATAACCAGCTCAACTCGCCTCATATAATCAGCCCTTTAAAGTTTGACTTGTCGGCAAAACATCAATACTCCAGTCGCCATAACAACTATACAATCGTATCCAAATGCATTGTGAAGCAATATAGCTTTGTTTGTTCCACGCATTGAATCAGTTTGGTTCGTGCGCGAAGAGCGTTCGTTGTTCAGTTCGCTTTGAAACGGTTGAAAACTTTCAACTTTCGAAGTAGACCACTCAACCGCTCTGCCCGCGGGCAAAGATGCTGAAGTGGAGAGTAGGATCTGGCGGTGGCCAGAATGAACGCAACATCTGAATACCAGATAGATACCAAGCCCTTCAGTTGCGCTGTTGTCCTCATTATATGGCCACGATTGTAGCGGCTGGAAGTCACTTCTCCATATGCACATAGTCAGTCCGTCAGCAGGAATGTCAGCTATAACAAATTATATTCAGCCAATAAAACGTGAGACCCACGACTGGAAAATATACATCAATGTGCCAATGTCATATGTATAGTAGACGCATGGTCCATTGCAGATTCTCTCACAAGATAACCGTGAAATGTCGCATTGTGGAATAGTGTTCCTGTTTTTGGAATTTAATGTTAATCAGTAGGAATACTATGATGCCATTGTAACTGCTTTTCGCTCGCTATTAAATGCGTTTCTGTAAAGAAAACATGAACAAATAATTAAAAAAAGTATAGTCGGCTGCGTAAGCAGTGTTTTAAGTAGAGCAAAGTGAAAATGTGGTAAACTGCCAAGAAGTTTCGTGATAACGAAATAGTGACGTTCCGAGTTTTTTTTCCTCTGTAGCTAACGCTAGACAAATTTCTCGACCAGAGGGTCAGGCTTGACATGCAGAACATTTTAATAGAACAGGCCGTGCTAATTAAATATGAGACTGAAAATATATTGCAGGTTAATAATAAGGTGCTATTCCCGAGTGACGAACCATACCGGACAAGCAGAGAAAACTCCACTTGGCTCGGCTGGGACCCGAACCTGCGACCTTCGGTTTACTAGTCCGACACTCTACCAACTGAGCTACAGGTCAAGTTGGGAGCTGAAAGTCGAATGATAGTACTTAAGCTGTCTCACAATAATCATTCGAAATCGTCATGTATGAAGACTGCGGGTTCGAATCCCTGCAGCTGGGCCAAGTGAAGTTTTCTCTACTTGTCCGATATGGTTCGTCATTCGGAGCAACACATTATTATTCTCCACCCGAGTTCACTGTCCCACAATAATCATTCGAAATATACATATGTTATTTACGGGCTGGGAGGTCCGTATAGAGAAATATTTCCCGAGGTCTCAAAAACTGCCCGAGGCCGCAGGCCGAGAGTCGTTTTTGAGACCAAGGGAAATATTTCTCTATACGGACCGACCAAAACGGTAAATAACATATTTATTTTTTTTAATTATCTTCGTTTGGTTCTTTTGGTCTTCATCAGTGTTTAGAGTGAATAAAAAAGGGAAGTTTCTGCTGTTTCTTTCGAAAAAGAAAATTAGATTTTAGGTCTCTTTCACGGATGAAAAACTCGACTTCAAAATTTTTAATTTCGTTTAAGTTTATTTTCAAACGTTTTAAGAATATTTTACGGCCTATAGAACACATTTAAAAAAAAAAATATTTTGAGCGGTCTGTACGGGCTCATACGGACCGCTCGTTAGCCAATCAGAAAGCAGGATTTGGTAAAATACGGTCCGAAAAAAAATAATGCAGGTTATTACTTAAAATCTTTAAAAAAGGAAGAAGACAGTGGGAAAACTGAAGGCCATGTGGTATGGTATCCATACACAACAGATCCAAATGATACGTAAACTATATATATATGTTCTTACCTTGCCAGGTTTACCCCTCTTTTTTGATTTCTTTTTCATACCTCCTCCCATTTTTACCAAATTAGCAAACGTTGCGGCATTCATTCGATGAGTTGTTCGTACTTTTACTGAATTTAGTTTAGCTGAAAAACCAGTATAATGGAACACTTAAAAGTGCACATAAGCTATATGACGTCAGAAGTAAATTTGCTTTGACTAAGGCTACGTTTACACGGTACTGGACGAATTCGAGACCGGTCTCGCAGTCGTCCTATTTCGCCGCGTAAACAGGCGGGACCGTACTAATTCCAGAACGGTTCCCAATTTAACTTTCGTGTAAACAGGCGGGACTGTACTAATTCCAGAACGGTTCCCAATTTAACTTTCGTGTAAACAGGCGGAACCGTACTAGTTCGAGACCGGTCTCGAATTCGTCCTATTTCGCCATGTAAACAGGCGGGACCGTACTAATTCCAGAACGGTTCCCAATTTAACTTTCGTGTAATCAGGCGGGACCGTACTAATTCCAGAACGGTTCCCAATTTAACTTTCGTGTAAACAGGCGGAACAGTAATAGTTCGAGACCGGTTCCGAATTCGTCCGGTACCGTGTATAAACGAGGTCTAAAAGCGCTAAAATTACGAAGGCATGCAGCAGTGCACTGACAGGTTAGCTATACTATTTTTTGTTCTTGACCTAGAGGTTTTTGTCATATGTAAATAGAATATGTGAATATATACATATGCGCGATGACGTTAAATTAGGCACACAGAATTGGTACAATTAACTACAGTTTAGGGGTCGTGGTGTCAGTCTGTAGGCTCAGCTAGAATATAAAGCCTATAACCCTAAATCCCTTCTCCCTTGTCAAGTGGTCAGCAGACGAGTGGTGTCCGCTAAACTGCAGTCTATCCCAGTCTTCCATGTGAGCCCACTCGTCGATCAGTCGTCTTGGAAAACTCATCGGGAATTCGTCAGGTACATAAATTTGGTTAAATTTGTATCATTTTCTCGACGCACATTTTGATTTTCTGCTCAAATAATTCATTATCGCTATCTAAAGACCCGTTTACACTGGCAATTTTTACTGAGATTTTTCTTCATACTGACGCATGTAATTCAACGAACAACTCACGAAAGTATTTTGTAATATTAGACTAATGTATTGAACGATATGGCCTTGAACAAACGGTACAATATATATTGCGCGTTCATCTTTCCTGTCGTGTCGTCTAGTTATTAGGAGGGGGGTGGGGGGGGGGGGGGGGGGGAGTTAGTTAGGAGCATGCCGCCCAGAAAGAAATGGGTCTCTGAAAGATTATTTCATGTAGATGAGACAGCTAGAACTATTTTCGTATTTTCGTCTGTAAGGCCGAGTTAAATTTAATTTTTTTAAATCTTTAAATTTGAGACCCCATAGTGTACGAGGCCCTGGGAAACATTCCCCAAACCGTCCCCTCCCCTCTCAGCTGCCTGTACTTGACTTCGCTACGCTCTGTGAATACGAGAAGCTACTTTCTCTCTTCTTACCTCAGTTCGTTCTCGGACGCATTTCCCTCAAAAAACCCCAAACAAACCCTCACCTTCTTTACGGTCCATTAGAGCCTCAAAAAGCTCTCGGCCGCCTAAATCACCAATCAAATTATGTTCAAGGTCGAGTTCTTGAAGGCAATCTGAATGGGTTATCAACCTATAATTAAATAAAACTTTATATATTGGAATTTTAAAATTCTAATTCGTTGTTCTAGTTAAGTTATAATTCGATAAAAAACAGGTGCACAATGTATTCACAGTTCTGTCCGACAAAAGAAAGATCCTTCGAGCATTCAAAATGGCCCTGGCTGAGTTACCTATTGTTACGGGGACCTTCTATCAAATGCAGTTCTGCTGCACGAGGGCCTTGCACTTAAGCGGGATCTTCTATTACTGAATGATAATCAAGGACGGTTGTGCCATGACACAAGCGATAGATTGTTTTACAAATCTTTATTAAGCTCAACGGATTGGTATACCAAGATCAAAACTAACCTAGCGACTAATACAAAGTGTCATGAACGCGAATTCAATCGTACCTATACAAATTATATGATACCTCCAACCTCGGCTTTTATCCAAATAAACCCCTCGGGGATGGGACTCAGCTATTAAATAAGACATCATAAACTATTTTAAATGAATTTTTCGTACATGTATACGAAGCTGTATGTGACCGCCACGAGGCTATTTATGTTAATTTATTTAGATTTATTTTGTATTTTGTATAAAAGCAGCAAGCATGCTTTAATTAGGATATTCAAGACTTTAAAGTGTAGGTGGCAACATATTTTACGTTGCCAGTAAATAAAATTATACGGTATCAGTAAAAGTTGTTGTTCAAACAAATCGTGTATGCTTTACGGTGAGCAAGCACCGTCACAGTAAAATATGAACCTAACTTAATGTAAGGATGGATCATCATCAAAGAATTTATAGCGGTACAAGACAAAGTCGCTCGCTGCCTGAAGCCGTGGAAAGCTGTGAAGTGAATCCAAAGCTTGGCGAGAGTAGAAGCGAAACCGAAGCAAATGAACGAACTCGTAGACGAAAGCCTACAGCTAAAGGCATGTCCTGGGTCATGGAAAACTTAAAGAAGAATAGAACAACAGCTGGGGCAGCGCTTCGAAAGCAAATAAAGAAAGTGAATGTTCTTTTAGAAGATCTGTGTGACATCTCAGCTTTAGAAAGAGAAAGAGATATCCTGGATGTGTGTCGAGATAAGCTAAACGAAGCCCATCAGCTTTATAATTTAAAATTGGAAATTCATGAAGAAGTCAACGCTGCGTATCAATGGTTTGACATGCGAGATCGCGAACATTTCCAGTGTCGTATCAAGATTAACGAGAAGTTAAAAACACTCGAGAGAGAAAGATCTGAAATAGTTTCACGAAGAAGCTCGTCTTCAAGGTCATCAAGAAGTTCTACATCATCGGTTAGATCGAAGAGGGCAAAAGCTGCAGCAAAGGCCGCATCTCTTCAAGTCGAAATGGAGTTCATAGAGAAAGAAGCCGAATTCAAAAGACTTCAAG
The DNA here is from genome assembly GCA_964035015.1 of Corallium rubrum. Lineage (NCBI taxonomy): Eukaryota > Metazoa > Cnidaria > Anthozoa > Scleralcyonacea > Coralliidae > Corallium > Corallium rubrum. The sequence goes on from OZ035997.1 coordinate 46,865,497, forward strand.
TCATGAAAGAGATTGCTAAAGCTAAGGCGGAAGAAGCGACTATGAAGAATATAGAAGAAGAAATTGCCAAAGGTAAACAAGAAGTGATTTTAAAGTCTGAAGATAAAAGGATTGAATTCGACAACGATATGGAAGCCTATTTCAATGCAAACGAACATCTCGTGACGAAGAAGAAAGAACCCGTTTGGGGAAAACCCTCTACAATTTATGCAAGCACTCAGTTGGAACGTCCAGCTTCAGACCTTCCTGAAGTTTCTGATTCGTGGCCAGATCTTCCTACACAAGACGTAATAAAGCAATCGCGTGGCATTACGAAGAAAGTGGAGTTAAATCCAAATGTGCTAGAATTTATTCCTCCACCTAAGACGAATCCTACTACGAAGAGTCGAGTACAAAGCACCGGCCGGGATTCCCACTTAACACCTAATTATGGTTCTTACCAAATACCGAATCATGGCCCAAATGAGAACCAACAAGATCTCAGTTCGGTATTGGAGCTGCTAACTAAACAACAAGGGCTGAATTGTCTTCCTAAACAGCAACCACCAGTGTTTTCTGGAAGCTACTTCGATTATCCAAGCTTTGTGAGCGCGTTTGATTGTTTAATTGAAAGTAGAGTTGACGACCCAAGGTTAAGATTGTATTACCTGAATCAATTTACAAGTGGTGATGCAAATGAAGTTATTAAAGGTTTGGTCAACTTGAATTCTCCGGAGGCTTATACAAAGGCGAGAAAGCTTCTAAAGGAACGATTTGGGCATCCTTATCGCGTCGCTCAAGTGTATAAAGAAAGATTAAAGAATTGGGCTCCTATTAAGGATATGGACGGTGTCGGGTTGCAAAGGCTTTCGGACGTTTTGTTACAAACCGAAGAGGCTATGAAAACGATTCAGTATATGGAAGGATTAAACTCAGAAGATCTATTAAAGAAAATTTGTTCAAAACTGCCCATCTATTCTGGTGTCAGATGGTGTCGTCGTGCCAACGACATATTAAGATCTGAAGAAAGAATTGTCAGCTTTCATGATTTGGTTAAATTTGTGAAGAGCGAAGCTGACCTTGCTACAGATCCTGTCTTCTCTCCTCAAGCCCTTAAAGAAGAAAGGAAAGGCGATCGAAGAAATGAGGATAAAGTGCAAGAGATTCGCAAGTGGAAAGCAAGCAAATATTCAAGTAGCTTTTCAACGAATATTGATTCGCCAAAATCGAGAGTTCGATATCAACAACATGAAGTACGTCGATGTTCCCTTTGTACAAGAAGTCATTCCCTAGAAAAGTGTCAGGAATTCAAGAAGATGAATTTAAAAGAAAGGAAAGGCTTCGTCATGAAGAAAGAAATGTGCTTTGGATGTTTTGGTCTTGGTCACATGTCAAGAAGATGCCAGTCCAGAAAGCAATGTACGATTTGCGACAAAGCTCATCCTACACTGCTACACGACCCAGCAAAGAATACATCTATGCAGGAAAATTCAACACAAACTCCTTTGGAAAATAGTCCAAGTCCTGTAAAGATGGACAGCACAATGAATCAGCGTGTAAGTGTGTGCAACGCGATTGGATCTTGCCAAGAGATAACAAGTTCACTGATTCTACCAGTGTGGCTTTACCATCAGGACAAGCCGAATTGTCAAGTAATGGTATACGCGTTGTTGGATCCCGCAAGCAATGGAACATTCATTAAGCGTGAGACCATGGAAAAACTTGGTATAGACGGTGTGAATACCCATTTACAGCTTAACACAATGCACGGCACTGAAGTAATTGCTACAGAGAAAGTTACAGGATTAAAGCTACAGGATCCTGAGAAGACAACGCAAGTCGAACTACCTAAAGTTTATTCCAGAGATGATATCCCATCAAAAAGAAATGAAATTCCACGACCTGAGATGGCTGCAGAGTGGGACCATCTAGCTGAATTATCGAATCGAGTTCATCCGTACCGACCAGATCTTGAGATAGGTCTTTTGATTGGATCCAACTGCCCCAAGGCAATTAAACCAAGAGAGGTTATACCTGGAAATGACAACGATCCGTATGCAGTTCGGACAGTCCTTGGTTGGGGAATTGTTGGCCCAGTCTCGAAGATTAACCAAACCGACCGCAAACGGACCGAAGTTTCGTGTAACCGAATTGAAGTTCGAGAATCGGAAGGGAAAAGAAGCCTGATATCAGCTTTGTTCATGAAACGCGAGTTAAAGAGATCATTGATCCATCGTCAGTCAACAGAATGTTTGAGATGGACTTCAACGAAAACAGTGACATTGTTCGAAAATCTCTTTCTCAAGATGATCGAATGTTTCTGGACAAGGTTTCTAAAGGAATCCACCTTCGACTAGATGGACACTACGAGATTCCGTTGCCGTTTAGAGAAGATGACATCAAACTACCTAACAACAAGAAATTGGCTACCTATCGCCTCCAACGGTTGAAGTCAAGATTCGGTAAGGACGAAAGGTACAAGGAAGATTATGTTAAATTCATGGATGAAATGATTAAGAAAGAGCACGCAGAAAAGGTCCCTCCAGAAGAAGAATCGGTTGCAGATGGTCGAACTTGGTATATTCCACACCATGGGGTGTACCATCCAAGAAAGCCTGAAAAGATTCGTGTAGTATTCGATTGTTCATCGGAGTACAAGGAAGAATCCATCAATAAGCATCTCCTACAAGGCCCTGACCTTACGAATAAGCTGATAGGTGTTTTGACAAGATTTCGACAAGAATCCGTTGCGTTCATGAGCGACATTGAGGCAATGTTTCATCAAGTGAAAGTGACGAAAGACTGTCGAGATTTCCTTCGTTTTTTATGGTGGCCACACGGTGATACAAGCAAAGAAGTTGAGACGTACAGAATGACGGTTCATCTATTTGGAGCGGCATCTTCACCAGGCTGCTCGAACTTTGCATTAAAACAAACAGCCGACGATAACGAAAAGGACATTGGTGAAAGACCAGCCGAGTTCTTAAGAAAGAACTTCTACGTCGATGATGGTCTCAAGTCCGTTCCTTCCGTAGATGAAGCCGTTAGTTTGATAAGTCAAACCAAAGAAATGTGTAGTCGTGGTGGATTCAATCTACATAAATTTATCAGCAACAAGAAAGAAGTGATCCAAGAAATTCCTGAAGAAGACCGTGCCAAAACAGTGAAGAATCTTGATCTCGACGTCTTGCCAGTTGAAAGAGTGCTAGGCGTTCAATGGTGCATAGAAGCTGACAACTTCGAATTCCGTATTCTGCTGCAGGATCGACCTTTGACTAGAAGAGGAGTTCTAGCAACTGTTAGTTCCATTTATGATCCATTGGGCTTCGTAGCGCCCATCATTCTGACAGGAAAAGGGATACTTCAGAATCTATGTCGCGACAAGCTGGACTGGGATGATGAAATTCCCGACAATATCAAGATGCAATGGGAGAAATGGAGGAAAGAGCTGCACCGCCTGAAAGATCTATCGATTCCCAGATGCTTCAAACCAGAAGAATTTGGCCAAGTGACATCTGCAGAGTTACACCACTTTTCGGATGCAAGTACTATTGGATATAGTCAGTGTTCGTACCTTCGATTAAAGAACACCCAAGGCAAGATCCATTGCTCGTTAGTCATGGGAAAATCAAGAGTAACTCCTGTCAAGCCTGTTACTATTCCACGACTAGAGTTAACAGCAGCGGTGGTTTCTGTTAAAGTAAGTGAAGTAATAAAAAGAGAGCTGGAATATAACATCACGAAAGAGCTCTTTTGGACTGACAGTCAAATTACTCTTGGATATATTGGAAACGACGCAAGAAGATTCCATGTATACGTTGCTAACCGTGTTCAACAAATTCGAAGCCAAACCTCGAAAGATCAGTGGAGATATATCGACACGAGTTCTAATCCTGCTGACGACGGGTCGCGCGGTCTCAGCGCCAAACAAATGTTACGGAACCCAAGATGGATCACGGGACCGGACTTCTTATGGGGTTCTGAAGATGATTGGTTATTACAAGGAGAGATGGATATCTCACCAGAAGATCCCGAAGTTAGAGACACCTCATGTCGTGCCATAGGTACCGGGGCGTTGTGGAGTCTTGCTCGAGCTCTGGAATATTTTTCGAACTGGCATCGCGCAAAAACAGCAGTTGCAGTTTGTCTCCGTTATCGACAAAGACTTTTAGAGAGAATCAAGTCAAAGAAAGCTAACATAGACATTAATCTTAACCACCGAAAGGAAAGAAAGTCCTGTAGTTACCAACCTGTGATGGCGGAAGACTTACAACGAGCTGAAATCGAAATATATAAGTCGGTGCAAATTATCCACTTTGCTACAGATGTTGAAGTTTTAAAGATGAAGACAGATAAAGATGATTATCAAGGCTCCAGAGCTGATTTACCTGTAAATCAGGCTGTACCGAAATCGAGTCCGCTCCTTCGTCTCAACCCATTTAAAGATTCGGATGGTGTTTTGCGAGTTGGTGGTCGTATCAAGCGGGCAAAAATTCCTCCTGACGTTAAATTTCCAGTGATACTTCCAAGAAACGGTCATGTTACTCAGTTGATCATAACCCATTATCACGAAAAGGTAGAACATCAAGGTCGTGGCTTAACACTCAATGAAATTAGAGCCAACGGTGTTTGGATTATTGGTGGATCGTCTGTTGTCGCACACCTTATTTCAAAGTGTGTACTATGTCGAAAGCTGAGAGGAACTGCACAAGAACAACTGATGTCTGATCTGCCCAACGATAGATTGGAACAAGCACCTCCCTTCACGTATTGTGCTGTTGATTATTGTGGACCTTGGTACATCAAAGAACGACGTAAGGAGCTTAAGAGATATGTTGCACCTTTTACATGCATGGCCTCTAGAGCGATCCATTTGGAAGTTTCTCATACTTTAGAAACTGACTCATTCATTCAAGCGTTACGTCGTTTTCTCTGTCGAAGAGGTCCAGTACGTCAAATTAGAAGTGACCAAGGTACTAACTTTGTCGGCGCAAGAAGAGAGTTGCGTGAAGCATTAGAAGAAATGGATCAGGAAAGAATCCGTGTTGAAGTTCTCAAATTAAATTGCGACTGGATCGAGTTCAGAATGAATGTTCCAAAGGCAAGCCACATGGGAGGAGTCTGGGAGCGTCAGATTAAAACCGTTCGGAGCGTGTTAGATGGTCTAATGCAGAAAAATGGAACTTGCCTGGACGATGAATCATTTCGCACTCTAATTTGCGAAGTTGAATCTATTGTCAACTGCCGTCCTCTGACAGTAGACAATTTAAATGATCCGGATTCATTATCCCCTTTGACACCAAATCATCTACTAACAATGAAAACGAAGATCCTATTACCACCACCAGGTGTCTTTCAACCCGAAGATACATATTTGAAGAAAAGATGGAGAAGGGTTCAACACCTAGCGAACGAATTTTGGGTGCGATGGAAGAAAGAATTTCTCCAAACCTTGCAAGAAAGATCAAAATGGACCAAACCTCGCCGCAACCTTCAAGTCGGAGACATTGTCCTCCTAAAAGATGACAACACAATCCGAAATAAATGGAAACTTGGAAGAATAATAGAGTCATATTCCGACGAGAATGGATTTGTGCGCAGTGTAAAACTTGCTGTTGGTGACGGCTTGATTTCCAACAAAGGAAAAAGACTTGGAATTCAATCGATTCTTGAAAGACCAATTCAAAAGCTAGTACTTTTAGTACCAACGGAACGTTTATAAGTCTATCATGGATGTTATATTAAGTAAATCGAGAGATTTCCGTGGGGGAGTGTGACCGCCACGAGGCTATTTATGTTAATTTATTTAGATTTATTTTGTATTTTGTATAAAAGCAGCAAGCATGCTTTAATTAGGATATTCAAGACTTTAAAGTGTAGGTGGCAACATATTTTACGTTGCCAGTAAATAAAATTATACGGTATCAGTAAAAGTTGTTGTTCAAACAAATCGTGTATGCTTTACGGTGAGCAAGCACCGTCACACTGTAATTAAAACAAAAAGTGGATATACTAAAAGCTGATAAGACATATGCAAGAAACAGTATGCAAGTAGTTTGTATAAGAGTAACACATCAATTAAGCACTAGCCAAGTGCGTAGCAAGCGTTTCTTAGTAGTCTGGGTACGAAGGTATCTGAACCTAATGAGTTTGAAAACTAATGAGGCAAACAAAAAGAAACTTAACACTAAGGCAAAGTACATGCTTCGTAACACTGTTATTACAATTATTATATGCATGACAAAATTACTACATTCTGATTGGTTGAGAAGAGTACAATTATTCTATTAATTGTACTGCAATACAATTAATAAAAAGAGAGAAGGCCCTGGGAACGATGTTGACAATAAAATTCAAAATGGCGGCCAATTCTGCAATGGAAAGTTTTCACATCTCCAACGACTTGTGGTACACTATGAACTAAAAATTCCATGTAAATATTTTGACATGAGTACAGAGAACACCCAAAGTGAAAATGTTTCTTGTCAAGTAATGAAACAAGATGTTTTTAAAGGCGTGAGTGAGTAATAATAATAATAATAATAATAATAATAATAATAATAATAATAATAATAATAATAATAGAAGCTTTAATCAAACTCACTAAGTAATACAGTACTATACAATAATAACAACAGATCACAATACATTACAAACAGTAAAAGATGAGTTTGATAAGGGGCTAGCAAACGGACACGAGGTCCCAACTAGGCAAACCCCGTACATAAATCAATAAATTCAAGACTATACACACAATGGTCCACTATTTACTACCATACAGAATACGCCATTATCCGCACCTGACGCTGAACTCTGCCCCCTACCCCCGAAATCAAAATGGAAGTATTAAAAGGGCTGATCCCGACGTCAAGCACTGAAAAAGACGCATCCTGCTATTCCTGCACCTTGCCTAAAATACTCAGCAGTAAAAAGGTCTGTCAAGTGTGACATACTCTCTTCCACGTGCTTACTCTGAGTACGAAGCGTACGTGTCGTAATTTTGTCATGCATATAATAAATGAGTAATCATATGATTTTGCTCGTACAATTAAGGATTTACACTACTCGTGATATTTGAAAACTATGCCAACTTTGGCAAAATTTTCAAATATCTCTTGTAGTGTAAATCTTTAATTGTACTCGCTATCATATGATTACCTATACTAATAACACATTCTAAACAAGAAAAAGTTTTGATTTACTTTTAGAACAGTCAACGTGATGTAATCTTTACTTACTTTCTTAGTAATCTCATGCACATAACGGGAGCCAGGTTCGACCCAGGACCATGTGCGTCTATGCCATTGTTTGCGAGATGAATTTTCTGAATCCAAGGTCCAACTCTAGGTGGAGGTTTCTCCTTCTTTTTAGCAGATTTTTTCTTCTTCTTGCCTTTTTTCTTGCCACTGGATTTCTTCACGGAAGTTTCTTTACTATAGATAAATTATTTAATAACTTTGTTGAATGTACACTCTTCGTATGTCATTTTCTTGACTCGTGTGCTCGAGTAGTTATGTAATAATATACGAAAAACAGACAAACAAGTTTTGGAGGGTATGGTCAAGTTATAAAGAAATTGATTTTAGGTATATATCTGTGCCTCAAAACGAGGTATTCTAAAATCAGAATCTCTCAAATTATATGTCAGTTTAGTCTCGGAATTATTAGAAAATAAGTCTCGAATGTATTTACCGCCTCCAATGGCTGTGCAGACATGCAGTACTATGGCTATGCAACTGTATACCTGGTATTCATAGGAGAATCTGCCGGTTTTTCATCATTTAAAGTACCAGATGCAGCCATTTGTGATACTGCTGAAGGAGGTTTCGTTTTTTCAAAAGCAAGTTCTTCCTTCTTTTCTGCTCTTTCGATGGCTTCCATCTCGGCTTTGTCGGCTAAGAGTTTTATCATTTCAATAACACCCTCGCACTCCAAGTAGTTTCCATCGAGGTAAATATCACTAAAAGAAAGACAAACGATCGAATTCTTCCAACCCATGCACACTTGTGTTTGCTTCAAGCTAAATATAAATATATACAAAATCCATTCATCCATCCCCAAATTTTTGTTTGTTTGTTTGTTTGTTTGTTTGTTTGTTTGTTTGTTTGTTTGTTTGTTTGTTTGTTTGTTTGTTTGTTTGTTTGTTTGTTTGTTTGTTTGTTTGTTTGTTTGTTTGTTTGTTTGTTTGTTTGTTCGTTCGTTCGTTCGTTCGTTCGTTCGTTCGTTCGTTCGTTCGTTCGTTCGTTCGTTCGTTCGTTCGTTCGTTCGTTCGTTCGTTCGTTCGTTCGTTCGTTCGTTCGTTCGTTCGTTCGTTCGTTCGTTCGTTCGTTCGTTCATTTGTTGTGTTTGTTTGTTTGTTTGTTTGTTTGTTTGTTTGTTTGTTTGTTTGTTTGTTTGTTTGTTTGTTTGTTTGTTTGTTTGTTTGTTTGTTTGTTTGTTTGTTTGTTTGTTTGTTTGTTTGTTTGTTTGTTTGTTTGTTTGTTTGTTTGTTTGTTTGTTTGTTTGTTTGTTTGTTTGTTTGTTTGTTTGTTTGTTCATTCGTTCGTTTGTTTGTTTGTTTGTTTGTTTGTTTGTTTGTTTGTTTGTTTGTTTGTTTGTTTGTTTGTTTGTTTGTTTGTTTGTTTGTTTGTTTGTTTGTTTGTTTGTTTGTTTGTTTGTTTGTTTGTTTGTTTGTTTGTTTGTTTGTTTGTTTGTTTGTTTGTTTGTTTGTTTGTTTGTTCGTTCGTTTGTTTTCAATAAAGCTTATAACAGCCACATCTGACTTTACTACCATTAAAAATAACGCCATAAAGTACTAACAAAATCAGTAGAGTTTTTTTCGTATGTTTTTGCTGTAGAAGCTGTCGTACGCTTACGACAGCTTTTACAGCAAAAACATACGAAAAAACTTTACCAACCTCAAGCTGAATACACTAATAACATACAAAATCGGCAGAGTGCTCGTCCACGCCTAAAATAACGACGCGCCAATGGCAAGCCTAACGCAAACGAATGTGATCACGCGAGTGAAAGAATATATGGTCTTTACAGCAAGTTTATTTCACATGGTTCTTTAGTTAGTTATTTATTTATGGCAGCGTTCGACGTTAATATTACATCTGAAGGTCGCAAACACTGCCGTGCATGGAAGTCCTTGTCACTTGAACTACGTAGTTTACACTTTACATCGTGTACATATAAAGCCGGGCAATAATATGTGGACTTGCAATATCTTTTCAATCTTTGCAATATCTTTTCTCTCACGTGATCGCATTGCTTTGCGTTAGGCAAGCCATTGTCACGTCGTTATTTTGAGCGTGACGAGTACTCTACTGATTTTGGTAGTACTTGCATTTTGTATTATTATACTTACCAAACAGCAGTTTCCGTCAGTAGATCACCCAAAGTCTGGCCAGACGCCGGGCCAAGGTTACAGTAGTTTAAACTTAATCGGAGTAAAGTCTTATTTGATTTTAAACCACGACATAATCCAGCACACCCTTCATCACCAAACCTTAGCAACAAGAATAAATTAGAATTATAGCAAAATTTTACTCGTATATGTAAGTTAAAGTGCATGTAAAACGAAAATTAAGTTTGTCTTATTTAAAAGAACACCTAAAATGACATCCTTAACACAGCGGAGTAACATATTTTGCAACTGTCATTTCCTTTCTTCATTGTTAAGATATTCAGCTTATTTGATATTATCCAAATTAAACATTCTGACGTCACATGTGCATATATAATGACTTATTGGAGAAGGTTATATATCTGCAATTATCAAATATAATCACTTGATTTCCACATGTTTGAAGTTGTGGGAGAAACACGCGCCCACATCACAGAATAGTAATAAAACCAGAAGTCCAACTCGCGTCGGAACCTTTGAAGTTTATGTCCTCGCGCATGTCGCCTCGCGCATCTTGATTCCTCGCCATCCTACGCCATCCTGGCAAGTTCCCCCGGCAGTTTGAACCTTCAAAAGAAGGTTAAAACTGCCGGGGGAACTTGCCAGGATGGCGTAGGATCGCGTAGGATGGCGTAGGATGGCGTAAAATATCGCGCCTGCGCATTGTAGAAATGCGGACAAGTTTTCCCTTGAGTTGGACTTCTGGTTGTATTACTATTCTGTGCTCACACGCTTCCTTCAAGTTCAGTCAATCATCACGAACGTCTGTCACCTACTCACGTTTTCCAAAATACAATCTCAGTATATAATTTAAACCCGCTCCAGACAATCTAGTTCAAGTCCCGTCGTTGTTCAATGATATAATTATTTTTGGATAGTGTAATTTTCTCGCATTACTTGTGTAGGATTTTAAAATTACTTACTCATTGTAATCAAGCAATAAGGCAGTCAAACAGTTTAAAAGAAATGATCTAAAATTTGAAAAAAAGATCGATCACATATAAGTCACAAATCATATAAGATAAGATTTAAAATGCAAAAGACAAAAACCCACTAATCAGTATTAAAGTATTCCCAACCCCAAAGTTTTGTTGGTTTAGATTAAAAGCACACCTAAAATTATAAAGAATGTCGTTGGAAGTTCGACGATATCGTTCTTTTTTGTAATATGTAACTAAGGCATGAGATGACGTAAGATAAGGAAAGAAAAAATTATGGGTTAGTATCGTGTATACCATCAAAATTATTCATCGAGATCTCTCAAAACTGGGCACGTATTTACAGACCACCAAACTATTAACAATTATTCTACTGCCTTCGATATGAACTACGATGTAGATGACCCCAGATCTTGGAAATCCATATATGTTTAAAGTGTAATACTGCTCGCAGTCTAGCTAGCCCTATCTCTTGCTGTTTTTAATAATTATAAATTAACTTCAGTTATTTGATCTTAAATTAATTAATTTTGTATGTCTTTGTTAACGGGCCGGCAGTAATTGGTGTACACTGTTGCGGTGACCCTGCAATTTATTATTTCTTACATGACAAAGTTAAATAAATAAATAAATAAATAAATAAATAAATAAATAAATAAATAAATAAAACTGAAAAGGATAGACTGGATAGTTGTTGGAAGTTGGTTTTAGACTCAAAACACGCATGTACATGCAGTACTACTGACAGTGTATAACAGACGTTCCGTTCGTCAAGCAAGGTTAGAGCGATTAGTTTATTATACCAAGCTCGCGTGAACAAACTACATCATCATGCATGTATACTCGTAAAATCCGCAACATTCTGTCGCCACAAGCTTCAGAAAAAACCCAACTGATGTTGCTAGATAAGCTGTACTGTACCGAAACAGTGTACTTGACACCATACTTAAAAAGTACTTAATTTAATTAAAATTATTTAATATTGCAGACGAGTATAACTAATAACAACGTTTACTCTTAAGGACAGATCCCAGTATACCAGAATGTCCCGGTGTATCGAGATCTCATCTTGTAGATCATTTACTGTTATTTTCCAAGTTACGTTTATATGGAGACCGGGACGTCCCACCTGACCGGGATCTCGGCGAGGCGGGACAAATGTTTGTCCATATAAACACTTGTAACTTTGAATATTACGGTCAGAATTTCGTCCAAACGGTCAGGTCTAGAGACAAAACACTGAATCAAAGTGAAATAAGTCAAGAAACTTCTAACATAGTAGAATTACGGTGAGTTTTTGCCTTTTTGCGCTATTTAGGCCCTTACAGTACTATCTTTACTAATTCTCTCTCTTACAGACCAAACACAATAAACGCTCACGTATTCACGCCACTAACCTTCCCAATCGTTCCACAGCATAGCTTTCGATTGAACAACTCATCAACTCGAGGTACTGCACCCGATATATGCCCCTCTCCAGAAATAAAGCCTTTATACAATGAAACAATATTAACAATTTAACTGTTAGTGTATTGTACTGCTAACCCTGCATGTACACTGCGCAGTTACTGTATCCAAGTGTTAACCCAACAAATATAATTAGAACTAAAAAGAATAGCACAAAAAAGGGGGGAAAAACAACAATAGGTGAAAAACAAAAAGAGACAAAAAAGAAATATAGATAAATACAGGGGGAAAAGAAAAATAAGAAATGCATGTAGAAAAAAAAGGGGGAACCACTGAATAGGAACAAAAACGAAAACAACAGTAGCGGCACCATCAACACCACTACCAACAACCGAGAAAAAAACATATCAGACAGAAGAAAACAATTGTCAAAAAAAGAAAATAAAAAGTATATATTTAGTAGTGTTTTCAGCTTGAAGTTGGTAATTAAAGTTTTTTTCCGCTTGTTTTTGCAGTACAAGCTGTCGTAAGTTAAACTCCAGTGTGGCAAGAGTCCCGTCTGGAGCTCAGAGTTTTTCTCTGAGATTAACTTACGACAGCTTGTACAGCAAAAAAACAAACGAAAAAACTTTAAAAATTATATAGCAGAAGAAAGAAAAACAACAAAAGAAAAGAGCTGAAAAGGAACAACGACTACAACGGCAACAGCAGCAGCAGCACCAACACCACCACCACCACCACCACCACCACCAACACCAACACCACCACCACCACCACCACCACCACCAGAATCATATTACAGAGAGGAAAACCATTGTCAAGAACTAAAGAAAACAAAAAGCAGTCTGCCCACTGCAGCAGGAAGAAGAAAAAAGTCAGACTTTCATTACCAGAGTGGCAACATCTTCATGCTTCATTGCTAGATCCCAAATGTAAAGTTCTTTGATATAGACATATCTTGTGCTTCTTAGGGCTGATAATAATGGAGGAACCTTTACTGGCAAGTCCTCACAAGGACCAGGAAACAGAACAAACTAAAAAAATACCACCATTACTGATTATTAAGCTAAACAAATTATACAGTAAAATCCCGATAACTCGAGCCTTCGAGAGAAACAAAAAATACTTTTTGTTATAGGGAGTTTGAGTTATCGAATGAGGTACTGTATGCATAATAAAAAAAAAACAAAGGATAACTTTTAGCAGGACTTATCACATTTTACATTGTCGTCGCCTGTTTCCTCCCCTTCCTCGTTTGGACTTCACAGGGTATCATGTTCCATCACGTGTACAGTTCCACCAATCAGAGCAAATGTTTCAGTTTTAAGAACTTAGGTCCCGTTTAGATGGACGAGAGTTGTCCCTACTAGAAGGGTCACCCTACCCCGGGAGCCACCCTGGGTGAGCCAACTTTGCATTCATTTTATTTATTCGCGTCAGTGGGTGTTTACATGAGGAATTTGACACTTGTCTCGGGTAGTAGGGTCACTCGGGGAATAGGGTCACTCTCTTTGCGAGGTAGGGTAAAAGTTGGTTTGCCCTTCGGGACAATCGAAGGTCACCCTGCTACCAGGGACAACTTTTTCTCATATAAACACTCTGTAAACTGTAGCTCTGAGGCCAGGGTGACCCACTTGACAGGGGCAACTTTCATCCATGTAAATACCCCTAAGGTATACGCTTGGAATGTACGTAAGGAAAAAAAATCAATTGCCGTCACGCCTACAAACGTTTACACAGTTGGTCAAAGTTCTAAACCAAAATGATAAACAACTCCAACGCCAAGCCAGTCGCACACGCTGGAGCTATTTGTAAAGCAAGATTCTCTCTGCTGTATTTTTTGTAAATAGTAAAAAAAGCAGTGATATAAACTGGCAGGCAGGAAAATTGGATCGGTTTTCTCTTTAACTTTAACCACAATGTGGAAATTATCTTTATGATCCAATCTATTATTTCTATGACCTAACCCCAACAAAACCCTATAACCTAATTAGTAACCAGTTTGCCGTCTAAGCTATATGGAACAGGAAATTTGCAAGCAATGCCATCGGATCAGATCCGACTTTCGTTCCTGCGGCGCCGATGAAAACGTTTTCTCAGATAGTCATCATCTTAGTTTACCTTAGTTGTGTTATTACCACTGGTTATTACCAACGTTCGTTAATTAGCTGGAACACTAGCTGTCAAGTTCAACAGACAGGGAGGAGGGAGGAGGAAGCAAGCGACGACAATGTACCGTCTGACAAACCAGGCAAAGGGAAACCTAGACATTGGTTCGACTTATTGCAACGTTCGACTTTACATATTATAAAGTGAGAGAAATTTTTACTTTAAAGGCACAGTGTCACCATGACGCAAACTTGAAAAACTTCGTGGACAAATTCAAGTTCACATGATTAAAATTAAGGTGAATATCACACACGTCAAAACTTGGTCAAAACTTGGTAAGAAAATGCACTAATGACTTACTTTTTTAACGTTTAAAGAATATTGTTAAGCAGTAATTTAACACCTGACGATGTGCCTTTAAAACCAAAGCTGCTAAAACAGATTCTTGTTTTTACGTTGAATCTCGATCTTCATGCATATTAGAAAAATTTTCCTCAGCTTTTGGCACAGTAAAACCCCGATATAACGAACTCCATTATGACGAAGAGTTTACTAGAGTTACAGTAAATTGTATTGTTAGAACTCAGTAACGGAGCCTCGTTATAACGAAAATGCACTTCGGCGGTTGGCCAGTGTTTTTACAACAACCAAGTATAACCCAAATAAACATTAGATTACATTATTAAAAATAGCTGACGTATTCAACTAGTTTTTGACATTTAGATATCCCCATAATGCAAGACAGCCTTCCAAATATCTAAATCCAAAATATCTATTTTGAACCCGGTTGCCTCTTGACAACATTCCAAATAACCAGATTATCAGGCCGCAAGGATGAGATGTCATACTTGTTAACAAATTCCAACGCGTTCTATTTAGAACCGGCGTTCTAATTTGACTATAGCCGATTTTCCTCTTGGGAATGCTGTAAATTCGCGCGAATATTTTTTTCTATTGTCTTATGAGCTTTCGTCTGGAACGAATTAGAAATCTATTCAATTTTTTACGATTATAGAACTGAAAAATCGATCAAAAGTGGAAGACAGGGGGACTCCTCTGGTAGTGCGCATGCGCAGCACATGTCCATCACATATTTTTCACGTGTCTTATACAGGATTTATAAAGGCTTGTTTCCCTCACAATTTCGCTTATTTGAGTGCTGTTCCACTGCTGTTATTCAGTCATTATCGTTGTTCAGTATATATTGCTTTACCATTGCCGGTTTTGTCTTTTTTCAACTGATATCTTCTGGACTGACTTATACTTTGCGAGACTTGCACGGATATTTCGTGAAAAAATGGAGACAACGAACATTCGTGTAACATTTTATTGACCAATCGAATCGTGGACTGTGATAGTATGGGCAACGTATTATAATTACATATAGTTAAAAATGTGAAAGTTTGAAGTTTCAGTCAGCAGCTGTCTTACGATGTGCTTGAGGTCATGTCCACACTAATCCGTTTTCAAACGAAAACGGAGACTTTTTGATACGGTTCGGGGACCGGAAACAGAGCGTTTCGAAAACGCTCTCCAGAGTGGAGGCATTCGAAGACGCCGTTTTTCTGCAGCAGTGTGCAGGATGGCAAAAACGAAGCTTTTGGAAAACGATGATGTCACGATTATGTTATCTTGGTTTCAGTCACTTACTGTAGAACTATTCATTTATACCCCTGTAGATCGTTTCAGAGTTTTACTTAACGGCGAAAACGATTCGGAAACGATAGATGTTTGATACGTTTTCGATATGAGCTCTCCGTTCTCGTTTGAAAACGGATTAGTGTGGATATGGCCTGAGTGTTGCGTACTAGTCATTTGGTGAGAAATCAGATCGCGTCTAATCGGTAGGCGTATCTATTTCGCGCCTACACGTACGAAATTTTTGAATCATCACGCTTGGTCATGTATTTCGCAGATGGGGAGCACAGGTGGCGTGTGCTGTTAGCGCGCTGCCTCTCACAAAAAAGTTAAGCCCGGTTAGACGGGGTTAGTACTTGGATGGGTGACCGCTTGGGAATTACCCTGTTGTCTGGCTTGGACTCACGTGAGTAGAGTTGTAGTTAATCTCGAGGGTTTTTCGCCGGGTTTTCCGGTTTTCCTCCCTCCATAAAATCAACACAACACCTAACATCTTAGCTGTGATCCGTGGTCTGACCTGTGTCGTATGGCGGCTGCCTGGAGCGCCTTTGATATGTCTTGACACGGCCACGTTGATCAGCGTCCTTCACCATTCAGCCGTTGGCTGCAAGAACACCGCTGCCAAACGTTTACGCATGCGTGGATTCGCTAGAATAAACATTGCAAGAGAAGTGGTAACCAGCCGTGGCGACAACAACCAGACAGTGAAGACTAAGTAAGACTCGACTATTCATTTGTATTTTAAAAAAAGGGTAAAGAAAATTACGAAAGGGTAAATTCAGAACATGTTACAATATTGACAAAGAAGCCATGCACAAATTACCTACCTTATCTTTTTGGTAGTATGCTTATAATTTTAACTTTTGTGTCGGACTCTTGGACAAGTCCAAATATTTCAGTGTTTTCCCGCTCTTTTTCTGAGGACGAGCCTGGGACTAGCTCGGACGTCGCGCATGCGCAAAACGTTTGGCAGCGGTGTTGAGTGCAAGTAAGGATGATTAGCCCCCAGTCCTTTATCCTTTATCCCTTTATCCTTTAGATGTCACAAATTTCGCTTGACACCGGCTTATATTACGTTCTCACTGAGAAAAAAGACGTGCTAAGAACTTAGAACGAATGCAACACGAACTCGTGCTAATGCTTCAATACTTTCAGGCTATCAAAAGACAAGTTATCGTATCTCGTACAAAACCCAATCTTGATCCACGGCTAAACTTGGACAGGGTTAATAAAAAATTACAAGAATTTACCGAGGAAGGACTTCATAAAAGCCTTTTATAATAATAATAATAATTCGTTTTGAACTACGCATTTGATTGGTTGCTTGGTTACTAGCAGCCAATCAAATGCGTCCTTTGATCTTCCCAACAAACTTGCGAAAATCGAAACGAACTTCCGAAGATTTGGGCACAGAACAGTTAATACAACCAGAAGTCCAATTCGAGTGAAAACTTGTCCGCATTTCTTTAACTCATTCTTGTCCGGGGGCTTCCCCAGAGGTGAATAAAATCGTCTGGCGTTAGCCAGAATAAAATACTAAAGACCGATTCGGACAAGAAAGAGTTAAAGAGATAGTTTATAACTCATTCCTGTCCGGGGGCTTCCCCAGAGGTGAATAAAATCGTCTGGCGTTAGCCAGAATAAAATACTAAAGCCCGATTCGGACAAGAAAGAGTTAATGCGCATACCCGATATGCATGTATTTACGCCATCCTGGCAGTCCCCCGGCAATTTTGACCTTCATCTACGCCATCCCACGCAATGCTGGCAAGTTCCCCCGGCAGTTTTAACCTTCTTTTGAAGCTCAAAACTGGCGACGAATAAAGATGCGTGAGGCGACATGCGCGACGACATAAACTTCAAAGGTTCCGACGCGAGTTGGACTTCTGGTTGTATTACTATTCTGTGATTTGGGTGAAAAGTGAATTGCAAATGACTGTAAAACAATCTTTCAGGGGTTTCATTAGAAGCCGGCAACCGGCGAACTCCGGCGGTTACTTTCCAAATCATCGCCGGCTACTTTCATAATCATTGTTTTAAATTTTAATAGTAAATACCGTATACGTGTTCACTTTGAGCCGTTCCATTTTCTCTTGAAAAGCGTAAATGTCAGAACTCGAATGTGAAGAAAGCTGGTTTCTGTGGAAATTTGTAATTTCTTGCTTGATAATTTTCTGTATTAAATCTGTATTAGAGACCTTAAGATCTAGGACGGCAACCTCAACGACGACGTCATTTAAACAAAATAATTATATTTGTAAAACAACGAGAATGAATAATTTTTACTAGCTAGAGTAATCCCAACACCGTCCCCGTTCTTTATACAACGCCACTTAGAGCATTTTCACGTCTTCAGGACGACGTCAACGGCTAAAAGATGAGAACTGTTGCTTAAGATTGACTTCAAATCTTCAATACAGACACTACAATAATTTTAGCAAAGTGCTGGAAATGGTGTTCTAGACTTCAAAAATTTCCCGGGTGCACCACCAATGCGGTCCTAAATTGCTACCTCCATGTTCAGCCGCCTACTTTCTAAAATGAGCCTGCTACTTTCAAAATTAACGAAACCCCTGATCTTCAGGTGCCAATCTGTAACTACCATTGGAAAAGTGGAAAACAGAAAGAAAATACAGTACTATGAAATTGTCAAAAAGACACTCCAAGGAAGGTATATGTATCAACAGCTTTGCAATAAAATTATTGACTGATTTCCTAGATTGTGTGAATACAAGTTTTGTGATTAATAGGCAATTTTATCAATTAAAAGGTAATGCCAAAATCTAAAAAAATAACATGTTTTATTTACCTAACAAATAAAACATAAAGTTCCCTGCAGTGAGACGTCTTTCGTGATCAAATGACGTCAAACGTACCTTTCTTTAACAAATAAAACATAAAGCTCCATGCATAATAAGTAATCTTATAAAGGTTCGTTTGTACGTCATTTGAACAGGAAGGCAGGAGGCAACAGCCAAGTGCCTTGTCACTTCTTTCGTGTTCAAATGACGTCAAATGTACCTCTATAAGTGTACATATGCACAGGAGCGGTATGTTTTATTTGTTTTATAAAATATGAAGGAAAAAACAAACTAAAAAATAGTTTTGAAATATAGGGATAGTTTTGAAAGTTCCGCTAGCTTTTCCCGGCCAGGTGACGCCATCCTACGCCACTCTATGCCAATTTACATCATTCATGAACTTTATACTCTTATAAATGCATGTGCGGGCCTGGTCAATCAGAGTGTGCGTAGAGGGTACCTTAATATTTTATAAAATATCTTACTAATCTAATTACTATTTACAACTCTCACCTTCACTAATAATTCACTCTTCTCTTCAAAATCCAGCAGTGATTTTTTCACAGCAGGAAGAACATAACTCTGTTCCTCTTTGCACTTGACATCATACTGCAATCTGACACATTTTAACAACTCACTAATGGTCTGGATCCCTTTCAATCCTTTTTTCTCCTCTTGTTTCTTCTTCTTTTCCTTTCCTTGCTTTGCCTTCTTTTTGACTGGCATTTTTGCTTTTCACAATTTTAGGTGAGTTGTAAATTTTGTGAATGTTTTCTAAGGATAGTTTTAAGAAAATAAGAAATATCCATGACCTATCAAAAATGTTGCAAATGCTTGGACAACTAACCCCAAATATCTTTTTTTGCAAATAAAAATCGGACAAGCCAAATACGATAAAGAATGCATGCCAAATATAAATTAAATAAATTGATAAAATCTTTATGTTACGAGCAACTGAAGTGGTAATAATAATGAACACACTTTGGGTCACTGAGTTGAGAAGGCTCAGAGAGATGTAACACCAAGAATTCTTTATTTTCCTTACTGTAAAATAATATAGGATAGAACATATATATCTAGGTTCCATTTTTGACCAGGTTCAATGGCGCAGCCAGGGTGCTGGCAATGGGTGGGCAAACATGAGTGCTGAAGGTGCGAGACATCTAGGGGGAGGGGGGGGGGGGGTATTCAGGGGCATGCCTGGAAAATGTTTAATTTCTAGGATTTCTGAAACAGCATTTCCAGCATTTTGAGAAGGCCAGAAGGGTTTTAAAGTGTAATCTGAAATCCGTAAGTTGCATAATTTAGCTGACTATTAGGGGGGGGGGGGGGGGGGGGAGTCAGTGACCACTGGTCACCCCCAACACACCCCTTTGCAATGGCTATACACAACTTATCAGTTTCACGATATCTTTTATCTTAAATCTTTTATTATAGTTTCAGTATACTGTACTTTTCTCTATAGACTGTTGAACTGTTCGAACTCATTATGGTTAATTAAAACAATTGTGAATATAATCTAAGGGCCTAAATTAAAAAGCCAAAAGGTTTCTAGTAGGCTCCTAGCCCTATAATAATTTTGTATTATGTATAAATTCATTGAAAATGTAATTGGGCGAATTAAATAAAATAAATAAAAGATGAATTCCTGGTATTACATCGTATAGGTCCCATTCCCCTCACTGCTCCATGAACAGATGCAAAATTTCACAACTTTGAAGGTGCATAAAAAATGAAAGTGTTCAATATAAACAAATTGTTTTTTTCGCTACTAATCTACTCAACAAGGTCTATTTGAATCGCAAAAAAAAAAATATTTGGGGTTAATGGAACTTTAACAAACTGTTTCTTGGCCTGAAAATTTGTATGTTATTGGCCTGCCAACAGACAACATTCCTATAAAATTCTACACTGAATCGAATAAATATATTAGTTATTTTATTGGTCAAGTTCGTTGTCGTCTTACCTGATCAATGTTCATATGCATATTGGTCGAGATATTGGTAATGGCTGTTGAGAGCAGATTTGAACGCAGCTACCATACTTCCACCTGAGTGGCTAGCAAGCTAGCACTGGCGATGTTAAACACAACTGACTCGGATAGAACTAAAAAAAAGCAGCATATAGTTGCCTTTTCCCTTGCTAAACGAGGAAACTAGAACATGCCTGCTTGTTCTCTTCGACTTCGAAAGTGAAATCATTTGAACATTTGAAAGCGTCTCCACGGGCAACTAAGGCTTGACCGGAGGGAGAACTGGGAACAACTCAAGAAGAAAACAAAAATATGGCCGACGATGACGAAGAAAGAGAACTTGGCTATGCTGCAGAAAGATGTGATCTACTTTTAAAAATTAAATCTACGGTAGACGGTTTATTAGCCAATGGCTCTCAGATTATATGGTCAACGTATGGAGGACTTGCTAGAATATCTGACAATGTTGAACAAGTTTTAATTCACGGTTCTCGCGTCGTTGTGGTGAGTAGAAAATTATTTAATATTTAAGATATTTTTTTTATATTTTGGTAGTTTTACTGAGCTATATGGTATAATTTTGTTAGTCACAACTTAATTCTCAAAATGTATTTGGTTTGTATATAAATTACCTGTTGCAAACACGCGTTTATATACAACTACATAATATACTGTAATAATCGATCTTCAAATGGATTTTAATTTGTATATAATTATAATTTTCAAGTAAGATATTTAAAATGTATATAAAAGTGTAATTCGTTTAATTCATAAATAAAGATTTATTTGTGATGCAAATACAAACGAATTAGCACACGTACACATGCTTATTTAAGTGGGTTGCAATCAAATTATTCCTTGAGATTTAGAAGACAAAGAAAGGGCGGCCATGTTAGAAGAAAACATACTCCAACTCCAATACAGTCGTTTCACTTATTTGTACCTAAGTGGAAACACCACTCGTCGAAACATGTTCAAAAGTTAACCGTTTTCAAATTGACACCATGGGATTGGCAAGATGTGATTGGCTGAAGGTATCAAAGGGTAACTTGATATGTTTCCAAGGGAAACTTCTATGTTTGACGTTGACATTAGAGCATGTTTTGACAGGTGGTGTTTCCACTGTATCTGTTTATGAGATTCTTTTGTCAAATGTCCTCCAAACATGGCCATGATGATGTCAAGTGCAAACCAAGAATTTCGTGAGTTTGTTTCTGTTTTAAGTTGTACAAGCTAGGACACAAATTTGAACTGTGTATTTAAAATCTTTATCTTTAAACATTATATGTGTATATTTATAATATACCAGCTGGTCTCTGAGGCTCTCAGTGTTTGTGGCTACCAGACTGTAAAGCATAATTTCTGCATGGGGAAGTTGAATCATAGGACTAATTTGTGTATGGTGTACATTTCCAGGGGGCTGGGGCCATGCCCCCTCTCCAGAAAGGCATTTGATTACGTAACTAATTGCGACAAGCCTAAACTTGCGAACTAACTATATACTGTAGTTGCACAGTTGCCGACAATTATCCTCTCCAATGAGAACTACTGTCACACATAAAGTGGAAGTAACTTACTGTACCATCATGGAGAACCAACCCCCAAGCTAACATACCAACCTGGAGCCACACCAATCACGAGACAAGGAGCGAGGAAAACTAGGTGGATGACCGCAGGGCCAACATTAGCCACACGACGACCAACATCAGTGCAAGTGACTGGGCAGAACCAGTCGGCAGAACCAAGCGGACACATGCAGAGGACAACACCTGCAAAGATAGGGACAGCAAGGCAGGAGCCCGCACCAAAGCAGGCTGCCAGTACAAGCAATGCAAGCAAAACAGACTAACCTCAGCGATGCTGAGGGGCACAAATAACAAGGACACTACCTGGAGTAGCCGGGAAACCAGCCAGACGTGCTGGCATAACGCAACACAAGTCAAGCAGACAGTGGCATGGTGGCCAGTTTCAGGCTGGGGTGGCCAGATTAGCTTTGGTGCCCCCCCCCCCCCCCCAAAGAAAAAAGAAAATGACATTAACTGTATTTGACAAATGATCACATTCCTTGTTTTAAAATAACTCAAGTAGCAATTATCAATTATTGGACGAGTCGGAGCAAAATATCATGATTTGTCAGTGGCGAGCTACTAGTTATTTGCCGATGCCGAAGGCAGAGGCAAATAACTAGTAGCGAGACGCTGACAAATCATGATATTTTGCGATAGACGAGTTCAATAATTGATTTATCATTCATAAAATACTTAAAAATTTGAAATGCCTGAAATAAGAAATCGCCACTCTTCTCTCTGTCTTCGGCATACTAAAATCTTCGTAAAACTTACTTTTTGTTGGCACGAGTCTTGCTTTTTATCTCACTAAAACTTCCTTTTCACTATTTCTTTTCTGAAGTACATTGTCGTTAAGGATGCTTCCAAATACTCTCGATTATTTCCTGGGATAGCTGAAGAACTAGCCGCCATGTTTACGAAAATTATTTGCCGTCAGCAGCGTTATCGCTAGTGCGCATGCTCATAAAATTATTTGCAGCAGAAAATTATTTGCACTCAGTTATTTGCAGGTAAATTAACCAATCAGAATGCGGGATAGAAACGAAATGAACGATAATATATAATATTACAATGAACAACAAGTTCTCTCAAAGGCGAAGTAGCACCAAACATCTAGGGGGGTCCGGCGGCATGCCCCCCCCCCCCAGAAAATTTTGAAATCTAGAGTCTCTGATATGCCATTTCCTGCATTTTGGAGTGAGATTAAGAGATTTTACAGAATTCTGAAGATTATAAAACTTCATAGAAAACACAAAAGATTACAGATTTCAGATCTTTACATCCCACCATTGAAGACCTAGCCAATAGCCATACAAAAAAAAGGTTTATTTTGTTAAGTTTTGGTGCCCTTGCTAGTTTTGGCACCCCTTCTGCAACCCCAGCTGGGGGGCCTTGGCCCCCCCTGCCACTACGCCACTGCAACCAGTCCTGAAGTAGCCGGTGACACACACACACACCCTACGTACGCTATCACCCAGAGTAGCTGGGAAACAGACCAGATGTACTGGTGCGAAACACACAAGCGACTGTACAGCAGAAACCCCAGAACCAGAGGACCCCCCACATGACTGTGCAACAGCAGGGCCACAAATACAGACCCCCAATGGCTGTATGAGCAATGTTGCACAGTACAGACCCACATGCACTAGCAGCTTGCCAGCAGGCAACAGCTGAACCAGAAGACCTCCCACATGATTGTGCAACAGCAGGGGAGCACAAATACAGACCCCCAACACCTATACGAACAATATTGCACAGAGGCAACAGCTGAATTAGATGACCTGCCACATGACTGTGCAACAGCAGGGGAGCACAAATACAGACCCCCATTAATGCCT
The DNA here is from genome assembly GCA_964035015.1 of Corallium rubrum. Taxonomy (NCBI): domain Eukaryota; kingdom Metazoa; phylum Cnidaria; class Anthozoa; order Scleralcyonacea; family Coralliidae; genus Corallium; species Corallium rubrum. The sequence continues at coordinate 46,889,138 of OZ035997.1, forward strand.
GTATGGTAAGCAATGTTGCACAGTACGGACCCGTACACACACTGGTAGCTAGCCCGCAGGCAACAGCTGAACCAGAGGACCCCGCACATGACTGTGCAACAGCAGGGGAGCACAAGTACAAGCCCCCAATGCCTGTACGATAAGTGATGTTGCACAGTATGGACCCACACAAGCACTAGCAGCTAGCAAGCAGGCAACAGTGCATGGACCCACAAGAACAGCACCTGTGAACCGGCGACAACTCACACTAGGACGCCTGCAAGGCACGCCCACCACCAGAACTCCGAGCAACAAGGAAACCGAGACAGAGAAAGGGAGGGAGGGAAGCGACACGTAAGAGAGCTTATACTCAACTAAACCCAAGGCTAAGTCAGACAGGCGACAGGCTAGAGGTAACCGGAAATGCCAGATCCCCGGAAGTAAGGTACTGAAATCAACACAAACACATTTTGCCTGGTGTTAATTATTTTTATTACATAAATCCATTTAACGCTCGTGCAAATTCTAGTAAGGGGGAATACCCCATTAAGACCCTAGCATCCACAATACTTGCCACTGGCAAAGTCTCTAGTAATTAACTAATACATTGGAGGGTGTAGGTCTGTCGGAGAAGGGTTTGTGCTGGATCTTGTTGGTAAAGCAGCCCCAGACAAGCCTAAACTTGCGAACTAACTAGTTGCACAGTTGCCGAGAATTACCCTCTCCAACGCCACCCTCCAGCGGAGCTGGAGAGGCGATTCCAGGCACGAACCCTGCCCAGTGGCGTTACTAACCCCAAGCCAGGATCAGACTAAGCACTGGACCGACGACAGCAAAATGTGAGGAGCGTACGAATGTAGCGTAGGTAAGCGTCACTAGACCAACGACCGAGGGTTTTGATCAGGTGATCGGGTATACCAGCTAATGCCGCAGAGGTGGCCGCGCCAATGCGGAAACTGTGGCTACAGTAGATCCCGGAAACCACGGCGGACGATAGGATGGAACGGAGCCAGCGGTTGACCAAGGAGGGCATAAGCGGCGTACCGACCTGACAGATGAACAAAGGGCCTGGAGACGACCCCCGGAGGGAAACATATCGCCTGAGAGCAGCGACCGGACAAATAGACCGCCGCGACTGACCCGAAAAGATGAAACAACCACGACGAAACGGGTCTGTCTTGGAGGTCTTGAGGAAAAGTCGATAGTGACCCGCCGGGTCGAAGACGACATCGGAGAGCGATAAATGTCGAGACGCTACGAAGGGGCCGGAACAGGTAAATTCACTGACCCGCAGAAAACCAAAGAACGCCGTGCGACAGGCTGCCCAGAACATCACGTGATCGAAGGAAAGCGACGATAACGCGCTGTGCAGGATCTGAAGCACGCGGTTAGTGACAGGCAAACGACGAGCCCCCGGCGATGAGTGCGAGCGACGAATGCCCCGAAGAAGGCGAGCTAAGCGAGTCCTGAAGTCGCTTCGAGAAGTGGGTCCTGGAATCCAAGGTCAATGTCTACGTAGAGACTTGACGGACGCGAGATAGGTGGACTAGGTGGGCCAAGGGAGAAGACGGAATCGGCTGAGGACTGGGATTGGCCGACGGAACCAAACGCCGGAACTCCTGTAAATGAAAGCGAGACAAAGCGTCAGCGACACGGTTGTCGCGACCAGGAGAGTGACACGCCGAATTCCGAAAAGGTAAAATTCTGACCAGAAACTAGCAAAACAACACATTTGGCAAACTGCATACGCAGGCGAGACCCTGCCGGCCCCCAAATATGGGCCGCGACAACAATGGGTACCAATTCCACGAAGGCTATGGACGCTGGGCGAGGAAGGAAGGCCCAGGACTGGCAAAGCCATTGTTGCTGCCACACGGCCCCCAACCCGAGGGCACCAGACGCGTCGGAGGAAACCACCAAATCCGGGAGAGGAACCACCGCGGGAGACAGAAAAAAGGACATGCCGTTCCACTCCTGAAAAAAGGACAGCCACCACTGGAGATCGCGCCGAAACTCAACATTCAATCGAATGGGATGAGCCGGGTTGCGGAGGCAGCATAACAGATCGATCATGCGACGGAGGAACGTGCGACCCGGAAGAACAACGCGGCAGGCATGGTGGAGATGACCAATCAACGACTCAAGCTCCCGACGAGTACAAGTCGACTTACGCGCCCAATGGAAGAGGAGCTGTAAGATGATTGGGAAATGGAATCTAGTTCGATCCCGAGAAACACCAGCGACGTCGACGGACCCCGCACTTATTTAAATTCAAAGGCGAGCCAAGACGGCGAAACACTGCGAACGCTGTATCCACGTGAGCTTGACAGGTGGGCGAATTGCCAGGGCCAAGGGTGAGGAAGGCATCGAGGTAATGAGATCTCCTCCCTGGCATTGCTTGCACGTTAGTCGGTTTGGTGTCATTCCCAAGAACCACCAGCCGGGAAAATGGCGCCTCATCTTGGACCTGTCCTCGCCGCCAACGGCAGTATTCCTAAAGACCCCTTTTCGCTGCATTACGCGCCCGTGGATGATGCCATTCGAGCTCTGGTCGCGTTGGGTCCGGGCGCGTTGATGGTCAAATTTGACGTCCGGGCGGCTTATCGCAACGTGCCTATTCACCCAGATGATCGTTTTTTGCTGGGTGTGAAGTGGCGTGATGGTTTCTACGTCGATCTTGTTCTCCCCTTTGGTCTGCGGTCGGCTCCCTCATTTTTGATTCAGTGGCTTCGGTTGTTGATTGGATCCTCGTTCATAATTATGCGATTTCTCCCCGAGGCGAAAGGGCCAGCGAGACGGCGGGCGGCAAGCTCAGCAGCAAGGTACGCGTCAACCACTTCTGGGTGCTCAGACGCAGAGCGCATGTTGGAGAAGCGGGCGCGCAAACGAACCCGCTTAGGCGAGAACCCCACATGGAAGCCCTGCTGGATACCTGCCAGGACATAGTCCCTCTTGGGCACAGGGTAACCAACCGCCAACTCCTTAGTGAATTCCGCCAAGACCAGAGGCGAAATCGCAGAACAAGCGGAGCTGCAAGAGAAAGAGGGCGGAGCCAAGCTAAGTGGTCGGCAACAACTCTCGCCACGCCGCGCCAGACACCGGACAAGAACCCACTCCCAACAACCCCCCTCCCGAAGAACAACACAACAACACAATAGCAGAGTAAGCAAGAACTTTAAGTAGTTTTCAATAACAAAACAACAACTAGGCTGATGCAGTATATCGATATATCGATAATTATCGGGGGGTTTTCAAATACCGATTACTCGGTATTTCAATTTTCAAATATCGATATATCGATAATACCGAAATGTTCGATATTATCAGTAAATTTCGGTATTATCCGTACTGTACTACGGTATTGCATTTATGTTATTAAAAACGTCGTATCGCGGTATTGCGATAACATGTTGCCTTAAAAATTGTCCTTAAAATTGACCCGTGTATTCATGTCATGTTAGCTGGTCAAGGACGTCGGATCGATTGTGAAGCACTGTTTTCACAGACATCATCGGCACAGTCTCCATGGGATCGACTGGACAAGGACATAGTAAAATATAAACTAATTCCAACTATTGACGGGGATGACGACGCGCTACGGTGGTGGAAGTGTCATTAAGTTTCTATTGCGGTGATATATTGGTATTGGTATTTTTTTTCTGGTATCGGTAATCTGTTTTTTTTCAATACCGCATCAGCCTAACAACAACACAATAGCAGAGCAAGCCAGAACTTTAAGTATTCAAATACACGCAATACACGCAACAGCAAGAGTCTGGCGAGTCCGCAAGCCCCCACCAGAGGGGCAGTTAGCGCGACGATGGGCCCCGCGGCAGCGAGGGGTGTCACACACGTGAAGGTACCGGCAAACGCATGCGAACTAATACAGCGTTCCAAGAACGACAAATAGTGGTGGACGAAACCGCGCTGGAGCTTTCGGTGCGCGCGACCAAATCGGACGGAGCCTGGACCCGAGAGGAAGCCGCCGTATGATAATTGTACAGCTCCAAGTGCATGCAGGGCCAGTCGGTGACATGACTAGCCGCGGCGTCGCGACGAAAAGCCTCCTCGTAGTTGAGCCAGGCTACGCCCTGGAGGTTCCTCGCACGCCACTAGCACAGAGGCGAAAATAGAGAAAGCCTGCAACCACTGAATTATGTCTGTGATGCGCCGCGGCGGACGATGAGCCGGAGACCCCATGACACGACCGTCAATGGTAATAGTGGGACCAGTAGGGTATTCCTCTGGCTTAGCAAGCAGAGGCAAACTCAACAATTGCCCCGAAGTGACGGCAACCACCGTCTTACGGGGTGGAATCCCAGCCCAACGACAAAAGCTTGATTAAGCGGCGGAACACCTAGTAAAGGCGACTGGCGCATACCTGCAAGGTCCTGCATAGGCGAGGGCAACAGCAACCCAGACGAGGCCAGCGACGGTAACGGCGAGATCATGGAGGGAAACGAGACCACAGACGGGCCAGACGTAGATCACGATCCCAGCAGCAAGGAAGCAACAGGCAGCGGCGGAGCATGAAGAGGCAGTGCAAGAACAGGAGCCACAAAACGAGAAGGAGGCGGGGCTTGAGCCCGAGCCTAGGCCTGAGCTAGGGCCTGAGCTAGGGCCTGAGCCAGAGCTGAGCCTGAGCCACGATCGGAAAAGGCGGCTGTCGAGGCTCGCGAAATACGGGCTGTCCCGTATTAGCTTCGCATGCGTAGAACGAATATCTTGCGTGTAAACGTCGATACACAGCCGACAACTCACTTGAGGCAGCACGCACGTGGACTGCGTGAGGGGACTGGGACAGGTAGACAAGATGGTGGCGAAGTAACCGAAGACGAAGCCCCCGAGACGAACACGGGCGCAACTAGAAAATTTCGAGGGTAGGGGTTGAACGCAAAAAAAGGGCAAAGTCGTTCAGTATTCCAAACAATTTGAGATACTAGATATCCTCGTTATGCTTCTTCGAGAACACTCAACAACCACAACAACAATCAGTGCCGTGGCAAAGATGCCAAAAAGTGGGGTGAGGGGGGGGGGGGGGGTGGCAGTAGTAGCAATTGGTGACTGCATTTGTAGGAAATTTTTGAAATCTAGAACGTCGGAAACACCATTTGCAGCAATTTGAGCGAACTTTTTCATCTAATTCTACAGCGAGTATAGTTGAAATTTACTGTAAAAACGAAGAAATTATCACACTAACATACCTTATAGGGTGCCAAAATCCAGCTCTGTCTCTATGATTAGTTCATTTTCGCCATGAGATTCGAAAGCTGAGCCCACAAATGCCACACAAAAGCCGAACTGGAAGCCTCTGAGTAGTATGTAAGGTACAGATCGACCCGTATATTTAAGGCGACGCTAGGCGGCGTTCTCATTAATATTCAGGGGGGCGTTCTCATTAGTATTCAGGGCGGCGTTCTCATTAGTATTCAGGGCGGCGTTCTCATTAGTATTCACCGATCGATCCCCTTTTTTAAGTTGCCGCAAGTTGCCGCAAGTTGCCGCAAGTTGCCGCAAGTTGCCGCAAGTTGCCGCAGGGCGGTGTTATATTATTTGAATAATATGGAGACTTTGAATATTATATTAGTTAGAACCTAAATGATCAAACAGTCTTATACACGTTTGGTGGCAATAAGCGTTAACAATTTTAGAGAGTTATCGTTTACTTTGGCCTAGTGTATAGAGTATACGAATCCTTGGATGAAGAATCAATTCGAGAAGCCGTAAGAAGAATGTTTTTAAGTGTCGATATATAAACGGAATATTATTTGGCCGCGGAACGGCTGAGTATCGACTTGAATTAATAGCATGCATGAATATTATATTAGTTAGAACTTAAACAGCCATCTTTACCCATTTACTTGGAGATATGTGCCAAATTGTCGCTTATTTCGCTTTAGTTTACAAAGTAAACGATGCCTTGAATGAAGAAACCGTTCGGCAAGCTGTTCGAAAGACATTGAATCATTTTCTTCAGAGGGGTTTGCCAGAATATAAACTGTCAAGGGTTAAACGGCTGACTCGGCTATTTTATTAACGTCGTCAAGCATCTTGTTAATGTTGCTACGGCTGATATTTGCATATTTATGCTGAGTGCACGTGCAGGAGACAAAAGAAAAACTCATTAGGGGCAGTTAAGAGGATTAAGCGCTTAGGCAGGTCTAGGCGAGAAAGTCGTTAGCGTGTATTTTGCATAAGACAGAATTCACAACAATCAGTTTAAAATATTTATTTTGGTTTTCGTTCAAACATATACATATAAAAACTTTTAGTAAGGTCTGCTTCTTAGATTATATTTAGGTGTTTTTATTTTAAAAGTAGCATGATAATCTTTCTTGTCTTCTGGTGATAATTGGGACACGTCTTCTTTTGTCATGGGTAAATATTTTGATCTAGTCATCATTACATGGTGTTCATACTCTTCTCTTTCATCCGGAGTCATCTTTGCCAAGTCTTTCTCTGTCGGGTCGCCCAAACTTTCCCAATTATGAAAGAAATTATGTTTAAGCGTCGGTTGTTCAACGGTAGGAGGCGGTGTTACAAAATAGGTTTTAGGTGTAGCAGGGAAACCCCACGGAAGATCGTCAGTTTCTTGCTTTATCCCCGGTGTCAAATTTGGTGTATTTTTCCGAAGCTGAATTTGAAGACTAGTCAGAGGTTGAGACTGATTTTGCATTTGGTTTTGAAAATTCAGAAAACGTCCTAGCTGATTGAAGTAAAGTATGCTCTTTTCTTCAGGTGTTAACTGTGGCGCTTGTACAATATCTTGCATTTTTTGTTCTGTATTGTACATGGCATTAACGATTATTATTTACACTTTATTTAACGACGCTAGCCCCAACAACTACAAAAGTTGATTTCCACGGGGGACGTCCATATAAAATATATTACAGAGAATATAAAAAGGAAGGAAACTAAGTCTACTACTATATGTACATCACTACTATAATTTACGATGGTGTGACCCAGATAAAGATATGATTAAAAAAAAAATCCAGACTCGATTTTTAACATCGAATATTTTGTTTGATACAACTTTTCAATGAGTAAATTGATTGAGCTTGCTTAGCTTCAAGCGGAAGGTTATTCCAAAGATAAGCACCGCTATATTTAAAACTTCTTTTGAGAAATTCTCTATTTGGCTTTGGAAGGGACAGATCAGTTTGAGAATTTCTAAGATTATAATTATTTAGTAAAATATTCCTACTGATGAATGAATCTTTCAGAGTCGGTGCAGCACTATTACTCAAGACTTTATATAAGAATGTCGCCTTGGTTAAGTACCATCTTGTTTCCAAATTTTCCCAATCAAGAGATCGAAGAACGTCAGCAGATCTGATCTCGTAACTGGCGCCAGCTATTATTCTGGCGGCCCGATTTTGAAACCTTTGTAAGTTATCGGAGGTAATTGATAGGATTGCTTTTGTATGAAACTACCCAGCTGTTGCTGCAGGCTGGAGCTATTTTCTCCAGGTAGAACATTGGTCTTGAGGTGGTGATTGTCGTCCGTAGTCGGCTTTAGATCAAGCATTAAATAACCATGATGGCGACTTGTGGCTTCCTCATAACTCTTCATAAATTCATGGACATGACCTGGGTTCACCTGCCGTGCCAAGACAGAAATTTGTTGCTTATCCCTCGGAGATTTGAATAGTACGATATAGTGTGCGTTGAGGCTGATGTTTCTTGTTTCTTTGCCTTGGTGGAAAATGTTCTGAACAATATAGATGATAGATAAATTCCGGTGATGACTACCTTTAGTAAATAGACTAGCAATACGTTTATCTCCCCCTGATTGAGCCATAAGATCATCGAGGACAATCAGGTTACGTTGAGAGATTTCAAGAAAATTATCAGAGTCAATGTCGGAAGGTATACCCTCGTAGAATTCGATGCCTGGTATTGTCTTGATCATTTCTAAATACATGGGCTGCCATTGTCCATAACACCAAATGATACGTTCGGGAGGAGGATTAATCGTAGTTTTGGCGTTTTCCAGAAACGTTTTCACCCATACAGTTTTACCACTCTGGGTACATCCGGCTACTATGCACGTAAAAGGATGCTGCATAACTGTTGATGCATTGACCACAGGTGTTGCTTTCTTCGAGTGACTTTCTCCGTGGACATCTTCCAAATGGCGCCGTAAATTAAAGGGTTTAGAATAGTTCGTTCCGCAAATATCACAGGCGTAGGGCATGTTGCTTCGGAGGCTACCAGTGGCAAAATGATTTCTCCCAAACAAATGCTAGGTATATATGTGTATATTTCTACCCTTGAATTCGAGTCCAGGCTTTTAGCTCCGAGCCCCTCGGTCCAAGCTCCGCGCCCCCGGTTCCCAGCTCCGAGCCCCCAGGGTTCTAGCTCCGAGCTCCTGGCTCCGAGCCCTTGGCTCCTGGCTCCGAGCCATTGGCTCCGAGCCCCCGGCTCCTGGCTCCGAGCCCTTGGCTCCTGGCTCCGAGCCCTTGGCTCCTGGCTCCGAGCCCTTGGCTCCTGGCTCCGAGCCCCCAGGGTTCTAGCTCCGAGCTCTTGGCTCCTAGCTCCGAGCCCCTGGCTCCTGGCTCCGAGCCCCCTTGGCTCCTGGCTCCGAGCCCTTGGCTCCTGGCTCCGAGCCCTTGGCTCCTGGCTCCGAGCCCCCGGCTCCTGGCTCCGAGCCCTTGGCTCCTAGCTCCGAGCTTTTGGCTCCTGCTCCGAACCCTTTGCTCCAAACTCCCAGCCCTTTCCTCCTCCTGTTTCTCTTCCTTCTCCTCTTCCTCTTTTTTCTTTCTACTCCTTATCTTCCTCTTATCTTCCTCTTGTCTTCCTTTTATCTTCCTTATCTTCCTCTTATCTTCTCTTTATCTTCCTTATCTTCCTCTTATCGGCCTTATTTCCCCAAGTTTCAGTCCCAGACCCCTCAAGGATATCTGTCACAAATTCAAAATATATAGATATGCTCTGGCGGAATTCAATCATTTGCAACCTTACTTTCATTGAGTGATGTTTACCAACGAACAGAGAGCATTTCTTCAGTTTTTGTGTCTTTCAAAACCGGTACAACAGCGAGCTGTTTTGGAGTCTGCGAGCCCTGAGCAGGTTCGATGTATGTGCGAGTGTGCGGATAATTTATGGCAAATGCACTACCAACTACCTCATTAGGTGATTGAAACACTTAGCCCTTACCAGGACGATCTACACATTTTGGTTGATCCCCGACTAAGTTTTAGACGAAAAAAGAAAACACTGGTTCAAAGCGGTGAAGGATTTCTAAGCCTGTTGCTTGGTCCTGTTTTAGAAGGACTCGCAGAAATGGTATAAAAGAACTAAAAGTTGCTACGATAGTCAGTTTAAGCGTGAACATCATGGAAGAAACAAGTCTCGCTAATTATCGCGTCCAACAAATAATATCACATTTACACTACGAAATCGATGAAGAGAAAGTGTCTTCTCTGCTAAACAGTTTTCAAGAGGGGAAATAGTATATAACGGGAAAACTATATCAAGAACAAATATCACTGATTTGATAGAATATTGTCTAACAGAATACGATGCCAAGATTCCCGAACCCCTTGGTTTAGATATTTTTGTTAAAGGACTAGCAAATTTGAAAATTGATAAAAGTCTCATTGAAAATGTTCAAGTTTCGACCATGCTGGCACGTCACGAACATCAAGAGCCGGAATCCGAAAGCGAAGACGAAGAAACTGACTCCGAAACTGAAGAAGAAGAGTCGGACGCGGAGCAACGGAGTGGAGAGGACTCGGAGAGAAATGAAGAACTTACTGGAGAATGTGAACACTCTCAAAGTATTGCACGTGTTGTATATTTACTTCAGTGTCCTAAATGTTCATGGAAAGATTTCTATCAGGATAACAATCATCATTGTAAATTATGTAACTTAGGATCTCCCTTATCTTTTTTACATTCAATTGGTTTCTGTACTGCGTGTCCCAAGGCCTATATTACCGATGGAGTTAATGAAAATAATTTTGAACCGAAATAAAAATAGATAATCTTCAAACTCAGCCTTGGAAAAATACACCAAATTTGACACCGGAGATAAAGCAAGAAACTGACGATCTTCCGTGGGGTTTCCCTGCTACACCTAAAACCTATTTTGTAACACTGCCTCCTACCGTTGAACAACCGACGCGTAAACATAATTTCTTTCATAATTGGGAAAGTTTGGGCGACCCGACAGAGAAAGACTTGGCAAAGATGACTCCGGATGAAAGAGAAGAGTACGAACACCATGTAATGATGACTAGATCAAAATATTTACCCATGACAAAAGAAGACGTGTCCCAATTATCACCAGAAGACAAGAAAGATTATCATGCTACTTTTAAAATAAAAACACCTAAATATAATCTAAGAAGCAGACCTTACTAAAAGTTTTTATATGTATATGTTTGAACGAAAACCGAAATAAATATTTTAAACTGATTGTTGTGAATTCTGTCTTATGCAAAATACACGCTAATGACTTTCTCGCCTAGACCTGCCTAAGCGCTTAATCCTCTTAATTGCCCCTAATGAGTTTTTCTTTTGTCTCCTGCACGTGCACTCAGCATAAATATGCAAATATCAGCCGTAGCAACATTAACAAGATGCTTGACGACGTTAATAAAATAGTCGAGTCAGCCGTTTAACCCTTGACAGTTTATATTCTGGCAAACCCCTCTGAAGAAAATGATTCAATGTCTTTCGAACAGCTTGCCGAACGGTTTCTTCATTCAAGGTATCGTTTACTTTATAAACTAAAGCGAAATAAGCGACAATTTGGCACATATCTCCAAGTAAATGGGTAAAGATGGCCGTTTAAGTTCTAACTAATATAATATTCATGCATGCTATTAATTCAAGTCGATACTCAGCCGTCCCGCGGCCAAATAATATTTCGTTTATATATCGACACTTAAAAACATTCTTCTTACGGCTTCTCGAATTGATTCTTCATCCAAGGATTCGTATACTCTATACACTAGGCCAAAGTAAACGATAACTCTCTAAAATTGTTAACACTTATTGCCACCAAACGTGTATAAGACTGTTTGATCATTTAGGTTCTAACTAATATAATATTCAAAGTCTCCATATTATTCAAATAATATAACACCGCCCTGCGGCAACTTGCGGCAACTTAAAAAAGGGGCTCGATCGGTTGAATACTAATGAGAACGCCGCCCTGAATACTAATGAGAACGCCGCCCTGAATACTAATGAGAACGCCGCCTGAATATTAATGAGAACGCCGCCTAGCGTCGCCTTAAAAATACGGGTCGATCGGTACCTTACATACTACTCCTCTGAGTCTCGCCAGATTTGCGGAGAATTGTATTGCGTACTATAACAGACGATTAATTATTTGTTTATCTAATGTCTAACCTAGTATGAGAGGTCTCACAAAAAGGGCAGGGGTTTCACCCAACCCCCCAACCCCAACCCCCCTAGTTGCGCCCCTGACGAAGACTTGGGGAGTTGTAGCAGATAGGAAGCAAATAGGGATGGAGGCCAGGTGACAGCAGGGACCATGGAGGCCAGGTGACAGCAGGGACCAACGGCAGAAAGGCCACTGAGGCAGGCTGTAACGAACTCAGCGAAGACGAGGCAACACCCGACCACGAAGACACCAAAGGCCGTTGAGACGAAGCGTACACTGGCGACACGGGCGAAGAAGGAACAACAGCTGGAGAGGCGGCAGACGAAAGCACTGGAGACCCAGAGAACGAGGGGGTGACAGGAACGGACGAAACAAAAAATGACGCCGAGCTCTGAGGCAAAGCTTGATTGTCAGCCGACAAAGTCGAGGAAGACGACTCCATAACAAGCTCTTGCAAGGATAAACTATTACGAGTAAGACGAGGCATCCACGAACGAAGCGACACGTAAGAGAGCTTATACTCAACTAAACCCAAGGCTAAGTCAGACAGGCCACAGGCTAGAGGTAACCGGAAATGCTAGATCCCTGGAAGTAACGTACTGAAATCAACACAAACACACTTTGCCTGGTGTTAATTATTTTTATTACATAAATCCAGTTATATCAGATCTGTAGCTTTTATTGTCAACTCTAACTAACACTTAAGTTATATCTTTTCTCAACAATTACAAATTTAGGCATTTATACAACCTCATTCCCAGGCTCTTTTCTTGGTGCTCCTTATAAAGGTGTCTTGGGATTTTTTCTATTACAGTAATGTACTGTACTGTTACTGTACTGTACTGTACTGTACAGTTGAGTGTACTGTACTGTACTGTTACTGTACTGTACTGTACAGTTGAGTGTACCGTACTGTACTGTATTGTACTCCACTGTACTCCACTACTCCATTACTGTACTGTATTGTACTGTACTGTACAGTACTGTACAGTACTGTACTGTACTGTACTGTACTGTACTGTACTGTACTGTACTGTACTGTACTGTACTGTACTGTACTGTACTGTACTGTACTGTACTGTACTGTACTGTACTGTACTGTACTGTACTGTACTGTACTGTACTGTACTGTACTGTACTGTACTGTACTGTACTGTACTGTACTGTACTGTACTGTACTCCATTGTACTATACTCCACTGTACTCCATTTACTGTACTGTACTGTACTGTACTGTACTGTACTGTACTGTACTGTACTGTACTGTACTGTACTGTACTGTACTGTACTGTACTGTACTGTACTGTACTCCACTGTACTGTACTCTACTGTATTGTGCACCACTGTACTCCATTGTACTGTACTGTACTGTACTGTACTGTACTGTACTGTACTGTATTGTATTGTATTGTATTGTATTGTATTGTATTGTATTGTATTGTATTGTATTGTGTTGTATTGTATTTTACTCCACTGTACTGTACTCCACTGTACTGTATTCCATTGTACTGTACTTTACTGTACTGCACTGTACCGCACTGCACTGCACTGCACTGCACTGCACTGCACTGCACTGCACTGCACTGCACTGCACTGCACTGCACTGCACTGCACTGCACTGCACTGCACTGTACTGTACTGTACTGTAAGTGTACTCAAGTCAACTGTAAGTGTACTCAGTAGTGTAGTCTAGGTACTTGATTCATTGTTTTAACCATCTACTGTAGGTCACAGAAAGCAAACTTTTTAACTGTTTGAAAAAGGTTAGCAGGAATCCTGGCCAAGAAGATCATACTGATATTGACAACATCAACCAATGGATTCAGAAGTCGTTATTAAACCACGCTCTCTCTGTCAACTTGGCTAAGTTTGTTGAAAAAAAGTCACGTATCAAACACTACTATTACAGTATGTTATATATATATATATATATATATATATATATATATATATATTATTTATTTATTACATATTTTGGTTTTAATTGTTCGATAGAATAAGTACTACAAGCAAGTGCTGCACTGGATGTAATATTTAAAGGCCGACAATGAAGACTAGACCGGGTTTTCAAGTACGAGGCGAAGCCGGTCTAGTCAGAATTGGAGGCCTTTGAATGACTTCTCGAAATCACTTAGTGTATTCCCAAATCAATTAGTGTATTATTGTTATTATTCCCATGGCTCTTGGCGTCATATTTCAAGTTTCAGGACTAGATATATTATTTTCTGGTCCTCCGACTAGATCCTCCTCCCAGTACTTCCCTGGTATTTCAAGACCTTTCACGTGGTAGGGTTCAGCGCTTGTGATTGGTTGATTATCGCATGAATTATTAATGAGTTTGAGAATTACAGACAGTATATGACAGGACGTGCGCTGTGTTCGGAAACCGATTACCCAACGCAGAGCAATTAGTCTGCGTTTTGAAACCGATTACTCAACGCTGCGAGACAAATTACGATGCGTCCTGAAGGCGATTACGCTGCGTTCTGAAACTGATTACGCTGTGTTCTGAAACCAACTACACAACGCTAAGACTCTAATAGGCCAATGATACATCCATGTACAACGCTGTAAAACCAAAATTACGCCGCGTTCTGAAACCGATTACGCTCCGTTCTGAAACTGATTACGCTGCGTTCTGAAACCAACTACACAACGCTAAGACCCATGTACAACGCTGTAAGACCAAAATAACGCCGCGTTCTGAAACCGATTACGCTCCGTTCTGAAACTGATTACACTGCGTTCTGAAATAGATTACTCAACGTTGTGAGGCCAATTATACGCTGCGTTTTAAAACTAAGTATACGCTGCGTTCTGAAACTGATTACGCTGCGTTTTACTGAAACTGATTATGCTGCGTTCTGAAACTGATTATGTTGCGTTTTGAAACTGATCACGTTGCGTTCTGAAACTGAATATGCTACGTTCTGAAACTGATTACACTGCGTTCTGAAACTGATTATACTGCGTTCTGAAACTGATTACGTTGCGTTCTGAAACTGAATACGCTACGTTCTGAAACTGATTACGCTGCGTTCTGAAACCAATTACATTGCGTTCTGAAACTGATTACGCTACGTTCTGAAACCGATTACGCTACATTCTGAAACCGATTACGCTGCGTTTTGAAACTGATTACTCTGCAGTGTTCTGAAACAGATTACTCAACGCTGTGAGACAATTTATACCATGCGTTCTGAAACTGATTACGCTACGTTCTGAAACTGAATACGCTGCGTTCTGAAACCAATTACACTGGGTTCTGAAACGGATTACGCTGCGTTCTGAAACTGATTACGCTGCGTTCTGAAACTGATTACGTTGCGTTCTGAAACTGATTACGCTGCGTTCTGAAACCCGATTACCTATTATAACGCCTTGAGACCGATAAACGCTGAGTTTAGAAACCGTGTGACTACTCGGTCAGCCGAGTTACTCCGGTTTGCCGGGATAAACTTTATGTTCTGTTTATATGAAAGCGAGTTACCTGGCTGGTTGTAATATTTGAGATGATTCTCATCAACAAAAGTGGCATGAAGTAATGAATATAAAAAAATTCATCCCGCTATGGCGAGTTACCGGGGTAAAAGTGTTTATATGGGGAAATGTTTATCCCGTCTTGCCGAGATCCCAGCTACCCGTCTGTCTCATATAA